>WWET01004260.1:73503-84135 GCA_011038615.1 Limnodynastes dumerilii
TAGATATATATATATATATATGAAAAAGAGACAACACGTGTATGTATGTATATATATATATATATATATATATATATATATACACATACAGTATATGCAGTCTTTAAGACCACATATATGCAATCTACGTAATGAAAAGATACGACCGATTACATTAAAAAACTACTATGCATGCACAGTATCAAATTACGGTAAACACCGGACGTATATGCAATACGTCTGGTGGTCTGAATACTTGCCAATGCCTTTACCTGAGTCTTCTTTAGTTTGAAGAGAGATGTACAGTATATTGGGGATCTTCCACCAGGAATGTAGTCACTCAAACATACTTGGTGAATTATAAAAGATAACACATACACAGACACACTGGTTAAACAGAAGTTTGTGTTTAGCCAGCTTTATTGCCTCCTCTTTATGTGTGTCTAGTCAGCCTTATTGCCCCCTCCTTTTATGTCCAGCCAGTCTTATTACCACCTCCCTTTATGTGTGTCCAACCAGCCTTAATGATCCATCCTTCTGTATCCATTCAGCCTTATTACCCCCTTCTTCTGTGTCCATCTAGCATTATTGTTCCCTCTTTATGTGTCCATTCAGCAGTTATTCTTTGTCACTGGCGCTCCTACACACCCTCCTATTATAAAGAGCTGGTTCAAATAGATTGATTTCTATGAGCCTATGAATGATATATTCTCATATGCCACTGACAAATTCACAGCCTGTGTGGTTCCCCTGGTTAGACTTTAAAACCACCCCTGTTTATCTTAATTACTTCTCACACACCATCCATGTCTGATGGATTGCAGTTTTGTATCTCCTCCTCCTCCTCCTCTATATTTAAAAGGTGTCTTTACAAATATATTACTAATGGTAAACCCTGCTTATAAGGAAGATACATCCTCTCCCTTCTCACTCCCCTACCCCCCCCCCTCTATTACCTCCCTATACCCTTCTTTTTCTTCTCTCTGTCGTTTCAGAAGATGTCCCGTAGTACCATCAGCTCAGAATTGGTAGAAACCAGTGGGACCCATGTACAAACCATACCTTCGATGTGGCCAAGCAACCGGTTGCAGACTCTGGTCCAATGGCCCGCTTTGCGATATAGAGACAGCCCAAAGTAACTTTTTGGGCTGTCTCTATTTTGAATAGGGGGCTATTTTAGAAATTTTATTATGAACGGGTGAGTGTGCTGATCGGCATACTCGCCCATTCATTTTCACAGAGGACCCAACGCACCCACTGCTGACAGCTCCGAAGAGGTGAGGTTAGTTAATAATAAGGGGAGAGGGGTTAAGGTTAGGCGCTTAGGAAGGGAGGATTAGAGGCATAGAAGGGGAGGGTTAGGGTCAGGCTGCGGGGAGGGGGGGTCTTAGGGTTAGGCTATAGAGAAGGGAGTATTAGGGTCAGGCTAGGGAGAAGGGAGGGTTATGGTGAGGGTCAGGCTGCGGGGAATGGAGGGTTAAGGTTAGGGTAATGGAAGGGGAGGGTTAGGGTTAGAAATAGGGGAAGGGTTCCAGTTTGTTTAGCCACTCACCTTACGGAGCACCATGTTCGGTGCTCCGGGGATCGATTGCTATGCCTCTTCAAGGCATAAGGAATCGATATCCCAGCCAGTTCAAAACTGGCTGGGAGAGAACGGCCCTATTAAAATAGTGCCGTTCTTTGCGGGGACCCACACCCCCAAGCAACTCAACTATGCACCAAAACATAGGAACTAGGGTGCAGAAAAATGATGAGTCAAAATTTGAAGTATTTGGCTGTAACAGGCAATTTTTTCGCTCAGTGTCTGCAGGCAACTATGAAGCATGGTGAAGTTTCTTGCAAGTTTGGGGCTGCATTTCAGTAAATGGAGTTGGTACTATTCATCATGCAATACCATCAGGGAGGTGTTTGATTAGCTCCAAATTTATTCTGCAGCAGGGCAACAACCTCAAACAGACAGCCAATGTCATTAAGAACTATATTCAGCATAAAGAAGAACAAGGAGTCCTGAAAGTGATGATAATGCCCCCATAGAGCCCTGATTTCAACATCATCGAGGCTGTATGGGATTACATTAGGAGATATTTAAGCAAGCCTACATCCACAGAAGATCTGTGGTTAGTTCTCCAAGATGTTTGGAACAACCTCCTTGCTGAGTTTCCTTCAAAAACTGTATACCTAGAAGAACTGATGCTGTTTTGAAGACAGAGTGATCATATCAACTATTGATTTGATTCAGATTTCTCTTCTGTTTATTCACTCTATTCTGTGTGTGTGTGTGTGTGTGTGTATATATATATATATATATATATATATATATATATATCTATATATAAAAGCAAGAGTAGTAGCTGGACAATGAGTGGCTGCATCCTAAAATAAAAATAAAAAGAGTATGGACGTGAATGTAGATGGGAAAGGCACAAAAATATTAGTATACCGAGATATCAAAATAGGTGCTAGAGAACTGTCAATATATAACCGTTAATTATTTTAATGAGGGTGAGCTGTGAAAAGGGTAAACCTTTATTTTATGCAGGTGAATGACTAGTAGCATAAAGCATAGTAATCTTGTCAGTTGGTTTAGAATATACGGATATTTGTAATACACCATTAGACAAAGAAATATGCACATCCAAAAAGTGGACACATTGCTTGCTGGATTCAAAGGTAAACGTGATGGTAAAGTGTTGACCATCCCCATTATGTGACAGAATTCTTCCTCTGAACCTTTCCATATCATGAAAATATCATCAATCTAGAGTAATAATAACAAAATCCTGCTACTACAGGAACATAAAGGAATCAGCGTATGATGGGTCCACGTTTCTCAAAAGGGAGATAAACAGCTCCACCGGAGGGCCCCTATAGGCAGGGCTAGTCTCAATCAATTGGTGGGTTGCTGAAAAACCCGCTTCATGCGGGATGTTGGTTTACAAATTCACCACATTAAGTGTAGAAAGAAGGCAATCCACTGGCAAATTGAGAAAAGGCTTTAAAGTTCTTAGAAAATGTGAAGTATCTTCCAAATATGTAGTCTGAGACTGTGTCTTAAGTAAAAATCCAGGAATTGTGATACTAGTTGAAGTAAAGAGCCACAGGCCAAAATAATTGTGTTACTTAATTACTTAATTGGAGTCCGGCTCTTACTTGCTCCACGCTCTCTCCGGCGCCTGCACCCGCTGTCTCTTCCGGGATGTCATCATCAGCTCTCCTCTGCCTGCCGCTCTGCTGTTCTGGTTGCTAAGCAGCCAGAACGCAAATCCCACTCGCGCTGCGGCGCACAGTCTTTTGGTCATCCAGGCTCCATCTGTCTTGCGCACAATAGCTTTTCAGGCAAGGGGGCTGGGCTAGATACTACTACCTCATTGGCCAGTCTCCCTTTAAATAGAGCAGCAGGAACCCCACGACCCTACCGGTTATAGCGTCTGCTGCACTGTGCTTCTGTCTTGCTCTTGCCTCTTATATTTTCTACCTAGTACCCTGTTGCTTTCTTAAGTGCCCCATTTGTTATCCTGCCTAGTTCCTGCTTGTGACCCTTTTGTCTGCATTTTCCCTCTCTCTCCCCTGCTGTTCATTGCCTCTGTGTTTTAACCCTGCCTGTTCCTGAGTGCCTGTACTTGTATCCCTTAGGGGATTTTCCACTGTGTGAGTGAGAGTGTGAGTCACCCAGTTTGTTTTGTTAGTCAGTCCTGTCCTGTCTTCCCGGTCACGTCCGTTCAGTGTTTACTGTCGTTTGTCACAGTCCAGTCCCTTCTGGTACTACTTTTGCTACTTACCCACTTTCTCTCATCCATTCCCTTCTGTCCTGCTTCCTCTTTCATTCCTCTCCCGGGCGTTGCCCCAGGAGTCGTGACCTGTGGGTAAATCTGCTCTAGCGAAGAACCAGATCCTGCTGGACTCCGCGACCTGTTCAGGCTTCGTCCGCTTCCTCTAGACGACCACCCCGGTCCTCATCCCAGGTAATTTCGGTGGTGTCGTAACAAATTGGTCTTCCTGGGGGCTTAGACAGACTCTTATGAACCTTTGGCAGTGTGTACAACAAAGGTGTTCTGTGATGTTAAACAGTAAGGGCTAATCTGTTTTTTTCTGTATTAAAATTATTACAGACTGCAGTTTGTAAATTCTCCTGAAGATGTTGTTGGAACATCTGAGTAGGATCTACAGTATATCCAGTTTAAGATACACTTCATGGTCTCCAAGTTGGTGTATCACCTCCGCACAGTATTCACATTTGTTTTGATCCCTTTTTTCTGCAGGGTGAAAGACTATGCTTTTGTCCTGTGACAACTGTTTAAGGGCTTTACGTTGTTCACAATATAAAATGGGACGAACTTATGGTAGCTGTATAACAGCTTTCTCAGCACTCTCATCCAGCATTTTCAAGAAGCACTTAATCAATGCATTACTGGAGTGGGGATCAAATGAGAATTTGGATTTGTCACCTGATTTCATTAACAGTCTCTTGCTGATCACAGTTGACAAAAGATTAATTCCAGCGCATACTTCTGGCCAGTCTGTGTTGTTCAATCTTCCATTGATAGGGATTAAACAAATTGGTACGGATAAATGAAAGACCAAAATTCAGGACTTCTTGGACCTTGTTTGCATTGGCCACCATGTCTCGTTCTCCTGCAGCACCAACAGTGATGGTTCTTCCTCTTGAGTTCGGCGGCGGTTTGATCCTGAAAACCCTGCTAGGGTCCCTGCGATGGAGCGAGTCTTTCCAAATCGCTGTAACTCGTGTTTGGCCCACTAGATGCATCAACAGCAGTTATAAGGACATAAGGCCTCTGTCTATATGGTCTACATTTATATGGCACTCTAATTTCTGTACCAGAAAAGCACTGATATACAGGGTTTTAGAAGCTTGTCCCTTTTGAAAATGTTAAGATCAACAGTATATGTCTTCGACTTTAATTCTAGCTTGGCAATCCGGTCCTGAGTGGTATCTGGCACCAACAGAGGTTGACAGTCCTTGTCGAAATTTTTTTGCCGTTTCTCTGTTTTATTAACCTCCTTTCCAGACTCAATTAAGAGCAAGAGGTCGAACAATGCCTTATTCAAAACCACAATGCAGCGGCAACACAATTCACACTTACAGATTGTCAGGACATTGGGGATATTAAAGCACCTAGGGATAGTGCTTTCACGATAGTAACTAGAAAGTGTTACACCATAAATCTTGAAATCAATAAGTTTGTTTTGAATTTTCAAGCTGGCATGAAACATATCTATACGCAGACAGGTCACCGATAGGGTCCTTGGAGAGCAAGATAGCTTGTGCTTCAGGTGAAGCTAAGAAATTTCACCCATGAACACTAATTTGGTTTTCAAAGTTTAGACTTGCCTTCCCAAACATGTCAACATGTAAACCAGGTCACTGACTTTGATTGTGTTATCTCTCGCCTCTCTCCCGTCAACGAAGCCTACTTAGTCTGAAGGTATCACAGTGGGCAACAGACCCTTGAGCCTGTTTGCCAACATCTTGGCGTATAACTTTAGATCCACGTTGAGGAGAGAGATAGGGCGATAGCTAGCGCACAAAGTGGAGTGTTTTCCATCTTTTGGAATGACTACTATATGGGCTTCCAATGACTGGTTAGAAAAGTTAGTGGACTCAGAGATGGCATTGCATGCATCTAACAAGATTAGTGTCAGAAGTGCTTTAAAGGTTTTACAGTACCCAATGGAGTAGCCAGGGCTTTTCACTGTGGGGGATCTTGTTATAGCCGCCTCTAGTTCTAGGGGTGTGAAAGGTTGTTCTAAAAAGGCTAGGTCTTTGGCTTCCAATGAAGGGTATCCCACTTCCTCTAGGTAGGATTGGATTGAAGATAGAGATGGGGAGTGTTCTGAGGGATCATTACTTGAGAAAATGTTATATAGTTTGGAGTAATATTCCTGGAAAGAGGCTGCAATATCCTCTATCTTGTGCTGTAAGGTTCCTACGCTATCTCTAATTGAGTGTAGGTATGATGCCGCCCTCTGCTTTTTGAGAACTCTAGCGAGCAATTTGCCAGGTATATTGCCCCCTACATAGAATTTATTACGACACGTGTGATAAGCTAGTTTGATCCCATCAGAAAGGAGAGTGTTAAGAGCTTTACGGGCCTCATTGAGTTCTCGAAGTGTGTCTGGTGACATAGAGGATTTATGCAGGGTTTCTATGGATTTTATGGTGGCAAGGTGGGCATCCTTTTGGGTGTCTCTCTGTTTGAGGCTCTTTGATCCAATTTGCGCATATAATTACGCATATGTGCGCTTCCCATAGTGTTACCGGGGAGACGGGTGTGTTGTTAAAAGCGATGTAAATTTTGATGGCGTCAGACAACTCCTCTCTGTGACTGGCATCTTGAAGGAGAGAGTCATTAAATTTCCAGGGCCAGTATGTGGTGTGCAGCGATAGTAAGGTCAATTTAACATGGACTGGGGCATGGTCTGTCCATGCCATTATCTCAATCTCTGCCCCCTCAAGTAAGTTTAGGTGTCTGTGGCTTAGTAAAATGTGGTCAATGCAAGAGTAGGAATGGTGGTGAGGGGAGTAGTGAGTAAAATCTCCACCTTCTGGATGAAGGATTCGCCATACATCAGCCAATCTGGCATCATGGAGAGCCTTCCGCACCTCATGGTGCATTTTGTCAGGGTGTGACGTAGCGTTAACTGAAGAGTCTAAGCATGGGTTAAGATCCAATTAAAATCCCCTCCACACAGCACGACTCCCTTTTGATGGGCCATATGCAGACTACCGGACGTATAACATATACGTCCGGTGTTTAGCGATTTTCACTACTGCGCATGCGTAGTAAATTTTTACGTAATCTACGTATCTTTTCCTTATGTAGATTGCATATATGCGGTCTTCAAGACTGCATATACGCAATCTATGTAAGGAAATGATACGTAGATTATGTAAAAAAATGGACTACGCATGCCCAGTAGTGAAAATCGCTAAACACTGGACGTATATGTTATAAATCTGGTAGTCTGCATACGGCCCAATATTTTTCAGATTTGCTGAGGGTGGATTTTAGAAAAGTGTGTTGGTTTTGATTTGGGGAATATACATTTATGATGGTATAGGGGCACCCATGAAGAGAGCACTTAAGAAGGAGGATTCTCCCAGCTATTAAGCAACGTGTTTCAAGAATTTGGATGGAAGGTTTCTAGATATTAGAATGGCCACACCAGCTGACTTGCTATCTGGATTATTATTGTATATAGCGGTGGGGAAATGTTTACTAATCAGCCGGGGAGCCGTTGAAGATACATTAAAGTGGGTTTCTTGTATTAGCGCTATGTCCGACCTGACACTTCTTAGGAACCTCAGGAGTTTTGATCTTTTATCCGGCATGTTGAGGCCATTGACATTGAGGGAAACTTTGTGTAATTTATCCGCAATCTGTGGTTCTAATCTTATACTGTTTCCGTTTAAGCTGTGCATACTCATCTAGATCTATCTTTTTATCCTTCTGGAGAGGTAAGGGATTAATTCTGGAGTGATAAGGGGAAAAAATGAAGGGTATCAAAATAAGCAAGGTCAAAGCATCATGGTTTAGAATGCAAGGGAGGGCCATTGAGTATCTGCAATAAGAGGAAGAGGGAGTTCACCTCCTGAACAACTTTTCTTAGTGGAGTAACTAGTAAAAACAGGGGCGTTGGGCTTACCTGGCTCAATTTGGGGTATAAACAGTGGGGCTCTCAAACCGTGCCGAAATTAGCCTAGGTAAGTGGCGCATAGCCTTTGGGGGTTGTGATCCAATTAACCTGGTGGCCTTATTTTGTATTGCATTACACCAAGTTTTGGAATAAGAATGAAACACGTATTGTGTCGGTTAGGATTAAACTCCAAGTAATGTCTAAACAAGGACTTACGAGTGTGTATATCAAGGGTTAAGGTTATAGCAGAGAGTTAATTAGGCAGTGTTAAATTTTAATTCAGCTATTGTCGGTCTAAATTAGGATATATAACTCCTGTCTTATCCTAATAAAATTAAGATCTTATGGCTGTCCAAGTGCTGTGCCCATATGCTTAAGCTAAGTATTACAAAGACAATGTATTGTGCATCTTAACAATAACTTTTTAATGTTGGAGAGAGTAATTAATCTGGAGGATTAGGCAATAATGGCTAACAATAATAAAGTTTCTAATAACAGTATATTGTAAGATAACTATCACATCTCTTAACTAGAAGTTTATTTGTCTCTTTAATTTTTAGAGAAGTGTGAGAATTATTAAAAGCTAAACAGGTTATATTTAAACAATACGCCAGTAAAGCTGGCCACACACTAGAACGATTATTGCTCCCAGCATGTGGCTGCCGATAAACGGAGCGATTTTCCCCTGGGGAAAGGTCCAGATATCGGCACCATACACAGCAGAGGCTGGGGGAGATAATCTCTGCTGGAGAGACTGCAGCCTATTGGCTGGCTGCAGTCTCTCTCTGATTGGCTGGGTCTCCTGTCAATCTTGACAGGAGACCCATGCAGCCAGCTTATTGGTCGGCTGCAAAAAAAAACGATCAATGAAAAATCACGCTGATAGGCTGCAGCGCTATGTCCTCTCTCCCTCTGTCTGGCTATACAGCGCTGTATAGCAAGACAGAGGGAGAGAGGACACAGCGCTGCAGCCTGTCAGCGTGTGGGGTTCTGAAGCGCTCTGCCCTCTTTCCTTGGAAATCTTGAATGATTATCGACAATGCCCACACACTGCAAGATTTTGCTAACGATAAACGATAATCATTCAAGAATTCCATAAGATGAGATAATCAGGCCTGAGTGTTTTTGAAACGTTTTATCGCTAGTTAGAAAAAAAATCTTTACCACACACTAGAGCGATATTTGGCCCAATCCACTATAATCGTGTGTTTGGGCCGATAATCACTCTAGTGTGTGGCTAGCTTAAGAAACACTCTAACAACAGTATATTGTAAAATAACTCTTTAGTTTTTTAACTAAAGGTTTTCCTGTCTCCAAAACTATTTAAGAATTATGAGAGTTTTAAAGCTAAACAGATAATGGTTAAATACACAAACTGGGTAGTGCAAAACTTTTCCCTAAATATTCTAATTACAACTTGCTATAACATATAGAGAAAAGGGTGTCATTACCTGGAGTCGATCCCATAGGGAAACCATACTGGGTAAGAGTCTGCAGCAGGCGCTCAAGGTGTCCTTGTGACTTAGATTTGCCGGACACACGGCGAATCATGCAATAGATGATGGGTGTGAAATTCTCTTGTTCATGGAGGAAGTGTTGAGGGTTCAGGCAGCGTTGGTTGGGGTGGCGATGTTTGATGAGTCTGACGTTTTCTCAGCTGTTGCACTTGTTGCCATTGTTCTGGCGAAGGTTGGTTCCGTGAATTGGGGAGTTGTACTGCTGTCAGCTCCAGAGACAAGCAGAATTCCTGTAGATCAGCTTGGTCACGAAGCGTGTGCAGTTTCCCATTGTGGAAGACTTGGAGGGATAGAGGGTATCCCTACCTGTAACTGAGATTTCTTTTCCGGAGCTCTTCTGTTAGTGGTCTAAGAAGGCAACATTGCTGGAGGGTTCGCCAGGATAAGAGTTGGTACATTTTTATCTAGTGTGGTGGAAGCTCTGGATTTTCTTAGTATCTCTTCTTTTTGGGTGAAATAGTATAGTCTGCATCTTATATCCCATGTGGGAGCATCAGGGGGGCCTTTAAGTCTGAGAACTCTGTGTGCCCTATCGAATTCTATGGGCTCATTGGAATCAAGTTTTAGTAGTTCCTCAAAGATTTGTGTAAGAATATCTTGATACCTGCTTGAGGAACCTCTTCTGGTACTCCACGAACCCTCAAGTTGTTTTGACGACCCCTGTTGTCGAGGTCGTCAATTTTGCTGTGTACGTCTCTGATGGCCAAAAAGTGGGATGCAAGGGTGGCATTCACCTGATGCAGCTGATGATCTGATGCAGATTGGGCTGTTTCCAAGTCAGTGACCCTGTCAGACAGTAAGGAGATATCCGCCTGGATTGAGGTCACTTCCTGGTGAATTGTATCTCTTAAGTTTGGCTCCATGTTTTGCTTAGTAGGTAGTGTTCTGACGTGCATCAGTGTGTAGAGAGGATGGGTCTGACATTCTGGCACCTCTGGGTGAAGCAGACAATGCTTGGGAATCACTGTCGGAGTCTCCGGGATGTGAAGAAGTTTTAAGGAAGGGACAAAAGTCCTGTTAGGAGCGGCTCGAGCGGGGTGTACCAATATCTTTCTTCTGCGGTTGACGCTTGTCTTTTCCCATTAGTGAAGTTTAGGTGTAATTGATGGAATCAGAATGGCAGGAGAGCTATGCTTGTGTATGCTTGAGTGAGCCATTGGAGGTCATATACCCCCGAAGAGTATTGTTTACATGTTTAGTGCTTCATAGCAGTCTGAGCATAAAAGAGCCTGACTTTTTTGTCTTGGAGAAAGTAAAGCTGATAGTGTCAAGTCTTTTTTGGATTGATTTCCGTATTTGACCACAAGGTGGCAGCAGAGGATAGGGAATGAACCTAAATGCCAAGAAAGCTAAACGGAGATGGCTTTGAATTCAGGTTTGTTATCGGCAGTCTCCTCTGTGAGTTATCAGGGGTAGGCTGCCCAGGATTTGCTGAGTGTTTTCAGCCTACAGGGCAAGGAAGGTAAGAGGGGGAGGGGGG
>WWET01004260.1:84165-103658 GCA_011038615.1 Limnodynastes dumerilii
AATCAGGTTTTGGTGTGAGAGAAGACCATCCAGAGGCTCCAGAGAGGCACTCAGATCCTCCTTCACCCCCAATACCTGCACTATACTGAATCACAGCAGAGGGCCAGCATGCAGAGTCCAAACACCGTTGCAAGGTGGACGCAACAATGGCTGATCCCTGTCACCTCTATAGAATTCCCAGAGCCTCAGAGAGGGATGAGCAGGTGCAGGCTGCAGGCTTAGTAATACAGCATCCGGCGCTGTGAGCAACCTGCCCAGTGTCACTGTGGTCAGGGAGTGTGTAGGGGAGGCAAAGCAGCACTGCGAGGGTCGTTTGAAGTGCTATGCTGCAGGTCCAGTGGGAGCCCCTGTACAGATGTCAAATGCAGGGGTAATTAGAGGTTCTGCTTCTTATTCCGGCATGGCAACTCTCCTTACCAAGCCTCCTGGGATGTAGTCACTGTCTGCGAAGGAATCCTAGAATGTGGCGGCCGGCTCAATGCGCCACTTGGGAGGGAAGATGGGGACCATTACATCGAACCTGAGCACTGCCACATCAGGTACCAGACATTGCACGCTGCACTGGAGCAGGGGAGACAGGCTATCCGAGAGTCTTCTCCATTGTATACCCCACCCAGGGACTCCACTGGTGGATAGTGGAGTTGTGAGGACGCAGGGCCTAGCGGCACAAAGGGAAGGCCGTCCTCTCTGGGGAGCACTGGACCAGGCTCTGGGGGATCAAGAAGGGTTCAGCTGGCAGTTAGATGGAGACTGCAATCACAGTAAAATAACTTATTTTGGGCTCCATTCCCACTGCCACTCACCTGCCTCCAGTCTCTGCCACCCAGGCGCCCCCCCCTACCCTAGCCTCTCCAGTGGCAGATACTTGCAGCTACCCCTCCCTCACCTTTTGTATTGCTCCTAATCCCACTCACAGGCAAAGAGTTAATCCTCCTATATCTGTGCCCTGATTGCTCCCTACATTTAGAGGCCACTTCTCTATCTGGATAACAGTGAGCTACTTTCCCTCTGCACTCCCCCAACTCCCACAGCGGCTAGACATTGTAGCTTCAGCACAGTGCACTAGTAGACCCTAGTACTTAGCTGCCACCTAGTGGCGTTTTCTTCAAATGACAGTGCACACTGTGGAAATACTAGAATGTGACTCCACTAATACTACTGCGGGGGCCGTGAACCCCGCTGCCCAGCGGCAATGACTCCCTGCTAACCATTAACGATGATGTAAAATCTTAAAGGGGGAAAACAGCTTGTTGCATCACTATTACTTCACAAGCATCCCTATTTGGTTTTAACCCTGCAGTGCGCTAAGTTTCTCTTCTAATGGGGAAAAAGAGTGTGTCTGCGCAGAAAACGGCGAAATCTAGAACACGCCTGACTCAGCCGGACATACAGCAATTTATAACCTCCCACAGCAGACCGGAGTCGCCGGCAGGTCATTCCACTTCCTCGATCTCGGAGTCAGACATGGCGGAATCCTCCCCCAGCCCCCAGGGCCCTACTGCCCAAGCATCACACACAGCGGCTCTCAATGAGATCCTAAGATGTACAAGTTCTGGAACAAAACTTCCAGGGTGAACCTCAGGTCCAACTGAGCTCTCTGTGCACCGAAGTTACCGACATCTCCACCAGGGTTACTGGACTGGAGGAAGCCCAAGAGGAACAAGAAGGTATTGTTTTGCAACTAAGGAACTCCTTGGAAGCTTGCACTACAGAGCTTAGAGAGCTTCAGACGCACCTTGAGGATTTGGACAACCGGGGACGTAGGAACAACCTGAGAGTGAGGGGGATCTCAGAGGAGGTTCCCCCGCAAGGTATTACGGACGCATTGACGGCCATCTTTGTTGGAAGCAGATCCCAACGCCACCATCGAGTTTGATAGAGCGCATCGGGCCCTTGGCCCTAGGCGCTCCCCGACAGACCCGCCTAGGGACATCATTTGCCGGCTGCTTTATTATACAGTTAAAGAGGCCATCCTCTCAAAAGCCAGACAACGAGACTCTTTGGAGTTCCAAGGCAACCGCATCCATATATTCTAGGATCTTTCGTGGCGCACCCTCCTGCTACGTCGCCTACTTAAGCCCCTAACCGACGAATTACGGCAGCGGCAAATTAAATACAGATGAGGCTTCCCCCTCAGCCTTCGAGCCTCTCACAATGGAAAGACCGCGAACCTTCAGAGCCCAGCGGATCTCACCCACTTCTGCGACTCACTGGATCTACCTCAGATTTCGCTGTCTAACTGGCACGGATTGGCATACTCCTCTTCTCCCTCGTCTTCAACCCATCGTGGCAGACTGGCAGACGGCCCGGAGATGATGGCGGAACGCAAGGTCCACCCGTAACCCAGCGGACTCTGTCGGCACATGATTGGACTTAACTCATTTCAGTCTAAGTATTTGTGGAGTGCCCTCTCCACTTCTATTACTGTTGGGTCTCTATTGTAATTGGGGTTAAGTAAGGGTCCCTAATTATTCTCCTTAGTCCCATGTCCTTTGTTACGGAGACCTCATAGAAATCTGCTCCCCCCCTTATTAAAGTGGCAGGCATCGGGATTGAATTGTTTCAGTTACGCTATGTTTGTTAATTCATTTTCAGATAACCACAACTTTTATTGCCTTTCACTGTAATGTTTTCTGATGCATGTTCTGTTAGTACCCCTGTTTTTTGTCTGTACCTCCATCGATTGGATACTGTGGTACATGTAGTCTCCACCGTAGTGTTACCCCCGGTACGGCCTTGTTATCCAGGCTTCACCTGGTTTTCTGTATGTTCCAAATATATGTTTATTCTTAATATCTGTCCGTTAAGTGTGTTTCACCTATCCTTCCCTCATGTTTCTTTCCCACCCAGGTCTCATTTGTATGGTAGTATATTTACCTTGAGCAGTGTCCCACCATCTCAACCCGTCACCTCCAAACCCACATGGCGGCCACCATGAATACCAAACTCAAATTGTTATCCATTAATGCGAGGGGTCTGAATATTCCTGAGAAGCGGTCCAACCTTTTCCGCACCCTTCACCAAGGGAAAATTGATGTTGCTTTTATACAAGAGACACACCTGCGAGGTCCCAACGCCCCGGTTCTGAGGAATAGACATTACCCTACCTCCTTCTCTAATAACTTTTCAAAATCCAAAGCCAAGGGGGTTGCCATATTATTCTCTAGTCATATTCACACTTCTGCTCTCTCGTCCCTTGAGTTGGAGGATGGCCGCGGAGTGCTAGTGAAGGGGAAGATCTTTGACCAACAGTTTACTTTTGTTAATTTATATGTCCCGAAACTCTAATCAGCCTGCTTTTTTGGCCAGAATCCTTGAGGAGGTGGAGCGTCATCGTGAGGGAGTCCTTATAGTAGGTGGCGACCTGAACTGGACATTGGACCCGTAGGCGGACTCCACGTCAGGTGCTCCCTCCACCTCACTTCGTGATGCAAGAAAGGTAAGGAGGACTCTACACGCCCATCGACTGGTGGACACCTGGAGACTCTTACACCCCTCTGACTCAGATTACACATTCTTTTCCCATGTACACCACCATTACTCCAGATTAGATTATTTCCTCCTGGATCATTCTTATCTGCACAATTTATTAGATTCCCAAGTAGGCAGCATCACGTGGTCGGACCACGCCCCTATCTCTCTAACTCTTCGTCCATCGACAGACCCAAAAGGCCTGGAACTGGCGGCTCAATGAGTCGATCCTTCATAATCTCGACACTGGCACACAACTGGAACAGGCCCTGGTAGATTACATTACATTGAACAATGTTGGGGACATCTCCAGAATAGCCCTGTGGGAAGCGCACAAATGCGTTATTCGAGGCCACTGCATACGCCTGTGCACATATCTTAAGAAACAAAGAGACACCCAGCGGGACAAACTCCTCAATAAGATTTCTGCTCTAGAATCCCTTCATAAACAAACCCTCTCTAGGGCCACGTTAGCGGAACTGGTTGACACCCGGAGGGCCCTTGACAAGCTTCTCAGTTTCCAAACAAAGGCGGCGGTCCGTAGGTGTAAGACGAAGTACTATCAGTGGGGAAATAAACCCAGTTGTATGTTAGCTAGGGCTTGCGGGTGAAGAAGGCGCGGACCTATATTCCCTCCATCACTGATGGCGATGGCCGGGTGCACCATGTGGACGCGGCCATCGCAAAAACCTTCCACCAGTACTACTCCAACCTTTACAACTTGAAATGCCCCGCTCCCCAGTCTGCCCTAGAAAGGACTCATCTTATCCAGCAATACCTCACTGACTGTGGCTTCCCAAAAATTTCTCAGGAGGCCACAGCCCACTTGGAATCCCCCCTTTACGGCTCAGGAACTTGATCTGGCCATTAAATCCACCCCGAATGGGAAAAGCCCTGGGCCGGATGGTTTCCCCATATCCTATTACAAAGCGTTTAAAGACACACTAATACCTGTGATGTTGGCGGCGTATAACCAGATCTTGAGAACATCTAATTTTTCCCCAGACTCGCTGTCCGCCCACATCACAGTCATACCTAAAGAGGGTAAAGACACCTCCCTGTGTGCCAGCTACAGGCCTATCTCGCTACTGAATGTAGACCTCAAGCTGTATGTGAAATTACTGGCCAACCGGCTCAAGCAATTCCTCCCAGGGCTCATACATAAGGATCAGGTAGGGTTTGTCCCGGGTCGAGAGGCCATCATATTCAGAGCAGATCAAATATCCAGATCCATTCTGAGGAGAGAAAACTGCTAATGTAGGCAAAAATTTTGTTAGGGATATAAACAAGGGAATTCTGTAGAACATATAGAAATTTGGACTGAATTACCATTTTAATTAGGTTGATTCTCCCCATTACAGAAAGGGGGAGTTTCTTCTACGCATGGAGCTTAGTTTTAAGAAAAGTAGTAACAGGCGTAAGATTAAAAGAGACATAGTCAGAAGCATGTGGGGTTACCACTATCCCTAAGTATTTGAATTGGTTAGTCCACTGAAGGGGGCACCCCGGCAACCGCTGATGAGTTTGCTGAGCAGCTAAAGGAAAAAGATTTGATTTATTCCAGTTTATTGTAAGACCAGAATAACTTCCGAAAGTATTGACTGTCTGGAGAAGGCTGTCCACTGAACCCCCCACATCTGCCAGAAAAAGAAGAATATCATCCACATATAGGGCAACAGTGTCTAGATGGTCACCAGCTGGTAAGCCCCCGGATCTGTGGATGTGCTCTAAGCAAGCATGCTAAGGGTTCTATAGCTATTGCAAATAGGTCTGGGGACAATGGACAGCCCTGTATCATGCCTCTACCAAGAGGGAAGGGTGTTGTGGTATGCCCATTTACACTAACCCTCGCTCTAGAGTTTAACCCAGGCAATAAAGGTATTGCCAAAGCCAAATCTCTAGAGCACCTCCCAGAGATACACCCACTCTATAGAGTCAAAGGCCTTAGCAGCGTCAAGTGACGCTACCGCAGCCTCCGATCCTAAAATGCCAGACAATTGAATGTGGCTAAAAAGCCGTCACAAATTAACAGTTGTTGACTTCCCAGGCATAAACCCCGTCTGATCTGGCTGTATAATCTGGGCAATGACAGTATTTAGCCCAGTCGCCATAACCTTTGCTAAAATCTTGACATCAGTAGATAGAAGTGATATAGGGTGGTAAGACTCTGGTTGGAGGGGGTCTTTATCAGGCTTGAGGATGGTTACAATGAGGGCCTCTGACATAGAAGGGGGGGAGGAGGAGCGGGACAAAAAACTCAGAAAATGTTTTATAAACTTCAATAGGAATCCCATCGATCCCTGGGGCCTTATGCATTGGAAATGACTTAATAGCAGCCTCTATTTCAGCCCCTGTAAGAGGTTCATCAAGAAAACTAGCAGACTCTTGAGGGAGAGTGGGGAGCGAAACTTCATTTAAGTATGTAGCAAGTTGTCCAGCGGTGTACGAGACCTTGGTAGAGTACAGTTTGCGATAATAATGAAAAAATACCTCAGCAATCTCTGGACCCATCATATGAGTAGTACCAGTAGGGTCTTTAATTGCCGGGATAGTTCTGCCATCCACCACTTCTCTGGCCAGGCAGGTCATGTAACTACCCCCCGCGTCAGCCTGTGAGTATAAGGAATGGTTAGCAAAAAGGAGACGATGCTTGGATTTATCATACAGGTAATCTAGCCATTTTTTCTGCGCAATACTCCACACCTCTCTGTCCTCTACCGAACCAGATTCTAGGTATTTCCGCTCAAGGGGCTGGATCCAGACCTTGTTAAGTGCATGAACTTAGTTACTCCTGGACTAAACCATGTTGATTTCAGGGGAGTCATATTTCATCTGTTGCAAACAGTATTAGAGTTGAGCGGTGATGGTTCCTATCCCAAGTCTAAATAACAGTGTGATAGTAAAGCTGGTCAGTATCTGTGTGCAGTAAGCAATTTAAAGATATATCCCTGTATGCAAAGTATACAATTAACTTGGCTCCCCCTGAATTCAACATGGTTTAGCCCAGGAGTAACTAAGTTCATGCACTTAACAAGGTCTGGATCCAGCCCAAGATCTCTACACCGCTGTTCAAGCTCATTTTCTTTAATTCTGTGGAACCTTTTTATTTGGGCTATTGACTTGATAAAGGACCCTCACAGAACAGTTTTATATGCTTCCCAGACTATTTCAATAGAAGCTGTGCCTTCTTTAACTGTAAATTACTCTTCCCACACAGCAATGAGGTCTGCTTCCGATCCCATACGGGCAAGCACGAAAGGATTTCGTTTCCAGAACTGAGTGCCTCTGTTTCTATTTAAATCAATCCTAAGCTGCAATGGGGAATGATCTGAAATACCTCTTGTAAGATACTGCACGAAAGTAACATAGGGCAATAAATTAGTGGATATTAGTGCAGGTCAATATGGGACATAGCATTATGTGTAGTAGAGTGGCAAGAGAAATATTGCTGTTGTGGACAGTATAAATGCCAGGCATCCACCAGGTCCATTTCCTGTACAAGTCTCGAAAAGGGGGTTGGGGCGGGGGTTGGCAAACCTGGTTGTCCACTCCATTTGTCTAAATGCTTGTCCGTGATGTTATTGAAATATCCTCAACATATTACTCTGGAATCAGGCCCACAACAGCCATTCCTCTAAGAAAGTGACTGGATCATTACCTTTAGCCTTCAACAAATCTAAGATTATTGCGGCGCAAGCGACCCTCCATATCAGTGAGCTTTTGCTTGCATTGGGTTGCTTCCGTCAATAAATTTGTGATCTGCCCTGGAATTGGGGCTACGATGTCATCCAGAGTCGAGATGCGTCTTTCGTTATCAGAGTCCCTTTCTCGGATCTGTTGCATATCATGCCTTAGGAGAGAGATGTTCACCTGCACCTCCCCAATTTTACTCTTGAGGGCTTTCTCAGATGCGCAGATGGAGAGAAGAACTTGCTGAAAGGAAAAGGCGTTAGATTCAGAAGACAGATCCGTAGATTAAGACCCTTCAGGTTGTGAAGGTGTTGGTGGGCTGGACGGGGGGACACTTGTGGATTGACGTGCATATTTTTCCAATTTAGCCGCCGCAGCTGCTTTATCTGATCTGCCCATTGTAGACGTGTAAGGTCAAGCAGTAGGAAAATATGCGAGGGAAGGGACAGCTTGTTACAGGATAATGCAGAGTCCACTATTTTACTAGAGCAATTGATAATGCAGAGTTCACTATATTGCTGCAGCGCTTAATAACACAGAGTCCACGATAATGTAGCAGCACTGGTAACAAAGAACCTGATCCAGAACGACACTCGGATGCGATCGTACGCAGGTCAGGAGCGTAAAATCGTGAGAAACCATGCAATGCGCATGCGCAACGACTGTAGTACAGACCTAAGACCTAAGCAACTGCGGGCATACATCCTATTTATGGTATGGGCGTGAATTCACTTAACAGAGGTTGTTGCCATGTATGCAAATGAGCAAAATGGGCGTGAAATCGTTTGGGCGACAGATCCTAAAATAAGCTCATCTCATCGTATGTAAATAGTAATAAGAACGTACCTAGAGTAGGTTTTTGTGACCCTACAGAGGAACGGCTTCAATACTAAGTTGCGGTCATACGTATAATAAACGCAGCATGTTGTATGCTGTTTATTTGGCCATTGAAAACAAAACATGATCAGGTCACTAGGACCAATGTAACTGACGTCATCTCTACTCTAAAAACACTGCCCCCTAATGACCTGATCGTCATAAGGAGCAGCCCTGATGGAGTTAAGAAGCGTTCCTGCATCATGGCAACAGGAGAAGACAATCCAATGAAGAAGAAAAGTCCAGAAGACATCCTACTAAGAAGAATTGAAGGCTTCCCAAGATGCTGACATCAAACAGTGAGTGTACAAATATTTTTTAATACTTTTTACACACGATACAATGCACCCATTTCACTTTAATTAGGAGAGATGACCACCGAAGGTAAGTCCACTCATTTAGGGAACATTGCTAGTTAGGAAATATTTTTTTTTACATGCATACTTTATTTTAGGAATGTAGGGGTTAATGTATGTGTTGTGGATTTTTTTTTATTATTTACACACTACACGCAGCGCTGCATGGTTAGAAGTCTAACCATGTTGTGCTGATAGAATTACAAGGGTCAGCTTTGCTGATCCTTGTAGTTCCATCAGTACAGCATGGCTAAGGCTTTTAGCCATGCAACACTTAGGTTTTTTTCTATCTCACGCGATTTGCCGCGATTTGTTAAAGGGCTAATCGCTGTGGTTTTCTAATGAAAATCACCACGATTTAGCCCTTTAAAAATCGTTTAAAATCGCGGCAATATCGCCGCGATGGGCCGCGATGCAAAATCGCAGGTCAAAATCATTTTTAATGAATGAGGCCCTGAGTTCGGAACATGATCAATTAATTTACAGCGCAGTCCAGGCAATTAATGTCCCTCTGTGGCAAAATGGTTAGCCACTAGTTGATCAGAATGACCAGATGTAATGGCCGCCCTAATGGCGGAACGATGTAACACCAATCTCTCACGAAGTGTCCTTCTGGTCTTGCCTATATAACAAAGACCACATGGGCATCTAAGCATGTATATGACAAATCTAGTTGTGCAGGTCAATATGTGCTTAATTTTGTACTTCTTTCCAGACCGGGGATGCACAAACTGTTTGCCAGGTTCAAGAAACCAGCAAGTGAGGCAATTGAGGCATTTGTAACATCCAGGTTTTTTTGTTAAAAAAGTAGAAGTCTGGCCTTTCAGTTGTGTAATATCTGTTTTAAGACGTCATTTTGATGTTCATCCCATATCGTTAACACGGCATTACCCTTAAGTCAGAAAGAGATTTCAAATTAGGAGATCAGATTTGACAATAGGCCATAACTTTCTAGTAGCTTTGGCTTCTAAAGGGCTAGCCCTGGTGTATTTAGTCACCCAAGGTAGAACCACATTAGTTGATTTATTCTCAATTTTAGGTTTCAATAGTTTCAATAGCTCTCGCTCTTTCCAACATGCTCTTGGCATAACCCCTTTCCAAGAAATTTTTCTGCATTATATCAAGCTGGCTGTTCCTTAGAGATATGCTGCTGTTAATGCAGCATACCCTAATGAATTGTGAGTAGGGTAAACCCTGAATAGCCCTCGGATGGTGACTGGAAGCCAGCAAAATGATATTATGGTCTGTCTTCTTTTGATGAATGGCGGTACAAATCTGATGATTCTCGATAAAGATTGTTACATCTAGGAAATTGATCATCTTAGTATCACTAGTAAATGTGAACTTGATGTGTTCATCTTGCAAGTTAATCTGGATCATGGGATATGTAAAGTCCTCTTTGGTCCCCTGCCAGAAAATAATAAGGTCGTCGATGTAATGTTTGAAAAACAATATTTTACTGCTGACCTCGGGGTTTCCAAAAAACAAACGTGACTCTACCTCGTGCATGTAACTCTGACACTGGATGACAGAGCGATCCCCTGGCGGATATGATGGGCCGACTAGGGGGATTAGTTTTACACTTGTGCAGCTTAGGTAACGTGTAGATTATAGGTACCTGTGGATGTTGTGTGAGTATGGCCCCACATACCTGATCAGGCAAAGAGTTATTGTTCCATACCTTATACAAAATCTGTTCCAAAATTGTCAAATATTCCGCTGAGGGGTCCTTCTGGAGTTTTTGATAGGTATAGACATCATTGAGTTGTCTTAAAACTTCTTTGCAGTAATCGCTGATGTCCTGTATGATGATTGCGCCCCCTTTATCAGCAGGGCACACTAAAATATCTGTGTAAGAACTTAAATCTTTCAAAGTGGCCCTCTCATCTTGGGATAAATATTTGCCCATAGGTAGTAAGTTTTTAGTGGTTTTCATCACAGTGTCGTCAAGAAGTCTGCCAAAACACTTAATGGAAGCATTGTGCCCCTGAGGGTCGAATTTTGACTTTTGTTTAAACTTCTTCATAGCTGATTGGTCTTCAGCAGTACTAAGAGGGTGTGATTGAAAGTGTTCTTTTAGTCGCAGAAGGCGTTGGAGGCGAAAGTGGTCCACCCGCCATTGAAAAGCATCAAATGGTGTGGTGAGAACAAAAGAAAGCCCCCTCTGTAAAAGACAATTCAGTGGTGGTTAATACCCGTTTTGATAGATTGAAAATCAGGTCACTTGTGTTTTGGATCGGGACCTGGTTACAGGGTCGCCTCCAATGGCCCCTCTCCTCAAATGCTAAATTTATCTAACTGTGACTATAATTTGTGCATCAAGTCACACGTGGTGTCAGTCATCATGTATGTTTATATTTAGTTTCAAATTCTGTGATGTTATTCTTGGTAGAGGTTACCGTTTTGGATGCCTCCTTTATAACTAATAAAATCACATCCATGGAGCATTTATTGAGCACCGCCACCCAACAGCGGCAGAACTCCTGGCTGTTCCTCCCAATAGTTGGAATTTTTTGGATGCGGAATCCTTTGAGAATCAATTTAAGGCGGAAGTACTCAGAGAGTGTCACTCCATGCATATAAAACTCAACTTCACGTTTTTTCAACTGAAATAGTTCATGGAATAAGTCGGAGTTAGAACTTGTGGATGTTGACAACTCAGGTCATTATTTAAATAAAATTGCCTCAGCCTCCACGTCCGAAAACGATAACATCACCCCGACCGGTAGAATCACAATTGCAGAAAGGAAAGGTGCACACGGGTATGGAACATCAAAATGCTAGTCCCCAATATAATGTCCAGGAAGTGGCACTACTTAAACAGGTAAGACAATTTGCTGAGGTGCCATCAGAACCAAAAAGCTCAGAAACAGAATGTAGATGTGAGGCACTCACAGAATGCACAATGCCAAAAGGCTAAAATAAAATCGTCTATATTCCATCCGACGTTTCAGGGCTAACAGGAGCCCTTTCTTCAGGGATACATACAACACAAACACTAACTACAAAAAAAGAAATTTATTGGTGGACTTCCGCTGAGCGGGCCATCTAAGATGGCCGCATCTTACTGAGCTCCTCAGGCTGTCACTCCCATCTAAAGACATCCGGGGTCCTACAGAGCGATTTCCACACTAGCTTCCCTGGGTAAACCAGAGGATAAGGGCAGGCAAGTGATGAGGCATTCCCTGGCTACCTGCGTACCTTCTTCCTGGAAGAACAGCCTGTGATTCACAGGCGCCGTGGCCTCCGCCATACTCACATGGCACGCGTCGCTTCTATATAGCCACTTAGCTGTTGGGGCAAGCAAGCAAATTTTTGACTCTGTGTCCAGGCGCCGCTAGAACAAACTCCGATACCGGTGCTTTAATTGTGCTGTGTGCTGTCTTCCTCTACTGATTCCAATTGTGGACTGCACGTGGCCAGCGTTGTCAGGCAGGGGTGATATTGGAGGGAGCTGCCTCGTAGAGTCCCTGAACAACACAGGACATAGCCTGGAGGAAAGACTGCATAAATCTTATATATATATCTTATATATCTTAGCGATTACTGCCCTTGCTTGGAAGCAACAGCACACCACTCATCCAGCTACGGCAAAGAAATTAACACTTTGGGTACTGGGTGCCACCTTGCAGAGGCATTGGAGTCTTTATCTTTCAGGTAGAATCTGTGAGTACCTTTGAAGCTTATTACACAGCTATTGAATAGCCTGATACAGAGGTCTGCCTGATCCTGCATAAGTCTGGATTACAATTGTTTGTCTAATGCATAGAAACCTTCTGGTGGCATCCATTTGAGTATCAACTAGGCACTACCGATTTACAGCTTCTCTGCAGTTAAAAGAGTCTTGAACCCCTGAAGGCTTTCTCAGGTACCTAGAAGAAAGGTCTAGTACAAAAAGTGGGCGCACAATAGTGATAATAATGGTTTCAGCTTGACGGGGTATTACAGTACGTTTCACACAGTACTTAGATAAGCAGATAAATACTTCTCATATATAGCTATAAAAATATATAAAATATATATGAAAGTATATCCCCCAGTGGGTGCAAGATAGTATAAAAATGTGACAAAATATATAAAAAATATATAAAGATGTAAAAAAAATCATAAATAAAAGTGTAAGCAGTGAACCAACTAACTCTCTTAAATTGAGAATCAGCAAAAAAGTAATAAACAACTGTGAAAAAATGCAATCTGTGCTTCTTTAAACTGGACTAACTGTTAGTGTCCTGAAAAATAATTTGTAGAATGGTGTAGACAATAGTGACTTCAGTGAGGACTTGAAGTCCGCTTACAGTTCCATAGGCAGTCCTTGTAGTGTTGTCTTTGCACAGTTAAGACTGGTGATGGTGCTCCTTAGGTCCCTGCAGAGACGACTCTGGCAACGTGCTCTGTTTTCTTTCACCCGATGGTAAACAAAAGTAAATATCAAGAGTATCAATATTCTTTCTGTTATACGGAAACAGTGCTTCTTACAAAAGTAGAGACACATGGGATTTGGGGGTGTCAGGAGTCCTTTCTTTTTCCCGGACCGATCATGTATCACCAATGTTCACGGAATTAAGGTATAAGGACACTTGGTATTCTCTGTGTATATATAGAAAAAAGGAAAGCTCTAAATGTGTAAAAATGTAACAACGTTTATTAACACTCAAAAGCAGACTGACTTAAAAAATAAGTACACTAGTTTAAAACAGAAAAACTGTCTCAACCAATAAACAAATAAATAAATAACCCCCCTAGGGGAAGCCCCTTACTGAACTGCTGGAGATGATTGCAACAATGGCAGACCCGGGATATAAACACAGCTCCAGCAGACTTTTGGGAGTAAGGCAGCGGGGGTAACAGGTAAGTGCCCAGGTATATATAGGAGACTTCCGTTTCAATTTGCATAAAAAATTTGGTGGAAATTTACAACTTTAAGCTCGACAAATCTGAATATACAATACATGTGCCATATATTCTACTACTTAGATATTGAACACACGATAAGACAGAATGAAATCCATTAAAAGCAAAAAAAAAAAATTTGTGATCCGACGGTCACATGTTCAAAGCGTATATTATTTGGCTGGGAAATGTCATAACATAAAATATATAATAGAATATTCAGTGCAATTGTGTTATCTGTATATCTTGTGTGGAAATATAAATACAGTAAAATACAACTGTCCGTGGTTTTCATTTTCTTTTGAAATGTAAGGTGAATACCATTCATAAAAAAGTAAGGGGATGGGGCTAAAATACGGAGGGACATAATCCCAAAGGGGAGAAAGTCTTTACAATCTGAAGCGAGGAGATATTAGAACCGTGAAGAGGAGATATAACATTGGAATCTAATAGGAAGGGCAGTTACAAACTGGGTTAACATGCCCCGGCATAGGGAAAAAAAGGAGGCAAACATAGACATCATATACAAGATGGAATCTAAAGGCTACCATGCTGTCCATAAGATACATAGAGCATTACAAAACAATAAATGAACAAGACAATAAGAACACTAAAAACCTAAAAGTGTGTCCTACTACCCACAAAATACATAGGACGTACATATAGAAAGAACGTTATGATTTTACACAATGCAATATACCAGACAAAGATGAATCTATGATAAATTTATCCAACTGTTCACTAAAAGAATTCTGTGTAAAAAAACACTACTAAAAATATGGTAGAATAGAGAGTACTCCTCATCTAAATCCTTACATTTATGACCTATGTCAAAGTGTCTAATAAATGTATAAAGGCTCAATATAATAAATAAACTATGTGAGGAAATTATGTGGGTGTGTGGGTGGTTGTGTGAATGGTTAAAAGGACATATAGGGATATTGTTCAATAGTTCTGCATGTCACAAATGAGGTTAGGAAATAATCAAACCATGAAAACATAAGCAGATTAAGAAATAAGGGAAATTTTGTAAAACTATATTACCAGGTATATGGAGGCGGAGGATTAGTCATGGTAAACCTATAAATGTAAATTAGGAACTACATAGAATAGTATTAGAATAATAAAAAAAATATGAAAAATATATAAATAAATAAATATCTTAAATGATTAAAATGCCGAAAGGATGGACTTCGACCAAAACAGTCCTATAGAGGTCAGTGTCACACAGCTTGGGAAGGAGTGAAATACTGTACCTGAGGTTCTCAAGTGGTCCCCCAACTTGATAGTAGACAGGCCCATACTTGCTTTGCTTCCAAGATTGGACAGGCTTGGGCCTAACCAGGATGGTATGACCGTATCTGTTTCCATGTTCTCACTGTTATGATCACATACACCTCATTTTAAGAACAGTGGCGCACCCAGGGGGGGTTTCTGGCTGCCCAGAAACCCCCCAGATAGAAAAAAGAAAAAAAAATATTGAAAAATGAGCAAAAAAAAAAGAAAAAGCGAAAAGTCAAAAAGGGGCGTGGCTTCGCGGGTCCCGCGAAAGGGGCGTGGTCATGTGATCTGGACTGACACGGAGGAAGATGGTCCCGGCCTGTGCTGCATTAGGAAGGCAGGTGGGAATGGTGAATAGGTTACTACAAATACAACAGTGCTTATGCACAGACACTGGCTCTGTACATTGTATATTGTGCTCTACTAATGCATTGTTTACTGCTTGTACTATTAGATCTGTTCCTTCATTATCAAACTACTATTTTACTGTGTGAAAGAAGTAACTTATAAATCACCTATAAAAAAAAATATCAGAACAGGACTTGTTACAGACAATAACCACAGCAATTCCTTAATGTATAATTATTATTATTTTCAAATCTACATTCTAAACGTCCTGCTTTCACAGAGAACCTTACTGGATGTCTTACATGTCCTGGCAGTCAGATAGTACGACCATATTATCAGTATTGTCATTTTACATATGTTTTATTTTTTAACAGTGCATCATATTAAGTAGCTGTTCATAATTTTACACACATCAACCTCTGCCGCATTACAGTCTAATTTACACACACACACACACACACACACACGTTAGGGGTCATTTTTGCCTCATGCAGTATGACATTGTGGGCGGGTCAGGAGAAGAGCTTGGGCAGGATGTGGCGGAGCTTATTTGCCGCGTTTTCAGGCTCCAAAACGTTTGCAGCTATGATAATATACCTCACATGTATTACACGCATTGGAAACCCCCCTTTCAAAATCCTGCGTTTGCCACTGAAGAACCACTTTAGTTTGAAGTCCGTATTTAGTAACTTCGGGACTAAGGAATCCAATTGGTAAATCAATTGCATTTCGGATTTCGCTAGGCGTGAGTCAAGATTATTCATCCTCCAGTCTGGTAATATATTTAGAATCCCAAAGAATCTGCTGATATATGATGGGGAACATTCATGTGTAGTCTTGAAGTGATTGGATAGAAGATGTATTTCTTTGCCTTTGGAAATATTGTACAGATGTTCTCCCAATCTAGTTTTCAATGACCTACTAGTTTTAACAATATAAATACATTGACAACTGCACTATAGTAAATACACCACATTTTTTGTGTGACACGTAATAAATTGCTGTATTTTATAATCCTGATTATTGACTTTGAATTTTTCCACTTTGTTAGGGCCTTTACAAGTGCGGCACATCCTACACCTGTAAAATCTGTGGTTCTTTATTCACCTGTAGGGATTTTTTTGACTAATTTATCTTTTAATTTCGGGGCTGTTTTATAAATAAATAAAGGTTTGGTGGGTAAAATATTTTGTAAGAACTTGTAATAAAGTGGGCCAGTGTTTTTTGAAAAAAAATTTCAAAACCCCTATAATCCCTATTATACTGAGTTATGAATGCTGTCTCCATTTTTTTATTTTTGATTAGAGCTCTTTTCGGTCTATCATTATTAGGGATAAGGACTTCTCTTTCTAGTGCACCAACTTCCTCTAACACTTTTGTTATACTCTCTCTAGTATATCTCTTATCAAGAAACTGTTATGAGAAATCTTTTTGCTTTTTGAAACATGTGTCCTTTTCCGTACAATTGCGTCAAAGACGCTTAAATTGCCCTACTGGAATGTTCTTTAACCATTGACTATGGTGTCCGCTCTCTACACTGATATAGGAGTTAACGTCCGTTGGTTTTGAGTAGCTGCATGTTTGAAGGCTATTTTCTTTGGGATAGATGGTAAGATCTAAAAAGTTTACTTCCTTTTGGCTTATATTAGGACACAAATTGAGTGTGCTGAGGTATCCCTGACGGAGAGCTCTGTGACTTCTATATGCTTACAGCCCAAGAGGCAAGAAATGTGAGTGCAATATATTTAAGATAAGAATTTTGCCATTTGAAGAACGTATTACACCAGAGGAGTGTCTCTGTTTCTTGCTTTTTCGGTGCAAAATTGATTGAGGACCCGGACCAGATACATGGAGGGATTCTAAACGAGGATTGTATAATCACTATACGCTTACAGCCCAAGAGGCTATAAATGTGAGTGGAATCTAACAAATACTAATTATTCAGATATTGAAAAACATATTGCACTAGAGGGGCTTTCTCTGTTTCTTTTATTTCCGTGGGAATCGTGACTTCTTCGGGAGAGAGGATTTCATTCATGTGAGACATTATATTGTGGAAGTCACCATCGTTATAAGTACTTTTCCACATTTAAAACAATTTTTGGACCTTTTAAAATGATTGAAATAGTGTTTCTTTGCATCTCTGTTGAGTGTCTGTTGGACCTTGAATTATTGAGATTTATTGAAGTAATAAAAGCTCCAGATATTGTTGAGATTATAAGCTATACTTGAGGAGCGCAGTCACACCCTTTTTTGTATTTTTTAAATTACGTTTTAGGATAGAACAGCTGCCCAGGTAGCGCGGGTATTTGGCTTTTATTTTTGAAAACAGTATATTAGTTTCCTGGGTGTTATCTCTAAAGTGTGTTTGTTGTTTTAATAATAAAGTACATGTTCTTACTGTGTTTGTGTAATGCCATTTCTTAATGTTCTGCTGTATCTGGAAGGAAATGACACTGGAGACCTTATTTCAGTGTCATAATGCTTCACACATTGTGGCTGTATCCAACGCTGTTAGCAGCATACAGTCCATAGCTATGCAGCACTGGTAATTGCAGGAGTACCAGAGAAAGGAATCAGCCGTAGCCGCTCTGTGTTTAGCTCAGCTTCCACCGATCCCTGTCTCTACTACTCTTGCAATAGCCAATGCTGTATATGTGCTGTGGGTACCTGTGCAGCAAAAAATGCAACTTCTTTCTTAGGAGTAATGACTGATAGTAACAGATGAAAATAGTGCCAGGGAACACAACTTTCATAACTCTTTCATAACTCTTGCCTGCTTGTTGTGAAGTACACTGATGGTACAATGGGCCTGATCCTGAGCTACGGCCGTCGTCGCTAGTACGGCGGCCGTAGCTCAAATGCGCATGCGCCAGGCAGATGTTGGCGATCGGGCGTCCATAGTAGCGGCGTTGGGACGCTGGAGGGGACGTCCTCCAGCGTCCCCACGCTCACGTTACTCCTGGAGGGCGGGGGGAGGTAAGTAAATTAGCCTAGGGGGGCGGGCTAGGCGGCCATACGCTCCAGTGTGAGCGTATGGCCCCTTCCTTACGCCGGGCGAAGCTAGGGTAGCCTTCACCCGGCGTAAGGAAGGGGCTATACGCCCGCACAGGGGGAGTGCCAGGGGGAGTCAGCGATGTAACGCTGAGCGTTAGCACGCTCAGCGCTACATCGTTGTTCAGGATCAGGCCCTTTGTCCCTTGTCACTCTCTTTTTTGTGATTTTGTATGGAGAATTGAATATAGCCTAACGACTGTATAAATGAGATGAGGAATACCTAATATAATAAGTGAATTTTAGGTGAGGAACTACTTCTGTTTTTTGTTTTTATTTCTATTTTAAAGCTAAATTAAAATATGTTTTTTCTTTTGGCTTCCCCCGTTCTCCTAGGCAACCGATGACGAGTCGGAAGTCCTGACCTTTGCTCCCGTTGCCATGACGTGGTTGAGGATGCATCGAAATGCGACTTCCAGCTCTGAGGCTGCTCGTGCGTGGATTTTCCTGGGGGTATGTACTTGTATTGTCTATTTCATTTTGCATATATATGGGTGACAGTGGTGTTGTTTAGTTGTTTTGTCTCTTGTATATGCCCTGATGATAACCGCTGTTCTTGCGGTTGAAACGTTGGAATTCATGTAAAATAAATGTTCACCGGATAGGTGATTTTTTTCTACCTTTTTAAAGCTTCATACCCCCCTTCTACATTTTGCATTATCTATTCTGAAGAGCACCTGGAGCAGTTGTTTGTTTGTTTCGATGGAGTGACGGTACTTCTTGAACTATATATATATATATATATATATATTTATTTAATATAATAAAAATATATCTAAAGAGTGGCGCTACCAGTAAAATAAGGCAGCATAGCTGTAAATTGCAGAATATATATGTATATATATATATATATATATATATATAATTGTATACAGCATATGTTTCTATCTATCTGGCTGCTATTACTGTTCACCACTATTGCACACTTTTTTATGATCTCACGTCCTGTGTATTGACCTGACGTTTTTGCATATAAAGACGTTTCTTGATATTTGATATTCTTTGTGTCTGGTGTGCTGACTTATGATTTTATCCTTTAGATTTGTATGATGTGACATTTGAGTCTTGTACCCTCTTGTGTATATAAAGGTGATTTGTGTGTGCTGTCTTTATCCCCTCTGGGGTGTGTTTGTGCATTATATATCTATCTATAAAAATATATATTGACATATATGCAGATATATAATCATATCAACATCTACAGACACACGCACAGAGCCATATACCTAGATATTTATCTGTCTACATATATATCAGTGGTTCCCAAACTATCTCAGTTCGAGGCATCCTTAGCAACTCCATATATTTTCAAGGTGCCCCTAAGACAAAATAATTACCAACAGTCCCATTTTTAAAATATTTATTTAATAACTATTTAGGTAAAGACAGAAATACTTATTAAAATAGACATCAAGATTTTTTTTTGTTTTTTTAAGCAATCAAAGCTTTACAAATATAAACATATCAGTGCACATTTTAATGAAAATGTGATTGCCCGTCTGCAAGGTTACCTCATTCAGATAGGTC
>WWET01004260.1:110633-128960 GCA_011038615.1 Limnodynastes dumerilii
TTTGACACACGTAAAATTGGCACGCCCACACGTACGGATTTACGCGACAAATACGTAAATGGCCCATACGTTCACATTTACGCTACATAATATATATATAATATATTATAAATATATAGGTATATATAAATAAACCTAGAAAGATGTTGGTTGGTAATGTAATACCTAGTCACTGCATAGAGACTATACAAGTAGAAACCTGTTATGAACAGATGTTGCCATTAGGTGCAGGTAAATTTATCAACATGCTTTGCAATAAAATCATAGGTTATGCTATTCCCTATATCCTCTCTGATGATATCTATTATGTGTGTGGTCACAATGCAAGCAAGTGGTTATCCCCAAACTCCAAGGGAGTATGTTTTAGTGGCAGAGTTGTTCCAGAGGAACTAACCCTATCACAAGAAAGGATGATAGCAATACATGAAAATACCATACCTCCTTATGTACACACACAATACGAACACCGGGAAAATAGGGATTTGGCCCATTAAGATATACCACAAGTGACAAATGAAATTTCTGAATCATTCGGATTCCAGCTTTTGGTGCAGTTAGACATCACAAAAACTGCTCGGGGAACCCTGAATTTTAAATATATTCATGCATATATTCATGTCCTCGTCTGTTTAATTGACAATATCACTGATATGTATGATGACACTTTCCGTTATACGGGTATGGAGCTACAAGCATATAAGAAAGAGTTGGTCCAACATAGAATGGTGCTTATTTCCTGACAGTTATGACAGGATGTTATTGTGCCACCCTTGCTACACAGTTTGGTGTTAAATGTTGTACATATATAACTAATAGCACAGAGGACCCTCAAGAGGTTATAGACCAAAAGATGGACGAAATTCTGCAGTTGAAATGGGAATTTCGCAGGTCACATAATTTTTCTTTGTCCAGATTAGAGGAAACGTTAACGGGATAGGTATCTTGGTTGAACCCATGTTAATTGGTTTTCAGGGTTTGGTACATGGGTTAAAGAACTAGCAGAAGCCATCAGAAAGCTCCTTGTCTTTATAGTGTGACATCCTAATTGTAATAATATGCATAAAATGTGTTTTGTTAAGGTGCAGAAGGAAGAAAACTGAGACAGTTATAAATGTAATCGAATTAACGGAGGTTAACAAGGAGACTTTATTTTATAATGCAGAGGGTGAATTTCATTAGTACTAGTTAGGGAGACTATTAAAGGGTGGTCTGTTGAAATTAAAATAGAAAAATAAAAAGAACACACGTGGCGGGAAACGTGCGTGAATACACAACCAGGTGTAGTTACATGCCTGCTCATATGACAACATATGTAGACACGTAGACACGTGCGAACCATGTGCACGGTCATCTTTATACTCGATAATATTTCCATATTCCCAGTGCCAAATCCATAACTATGCAATATGATTGTTTATATAAAATGTGTTCTATGTTACTAAAGATGTGTTTTATTTACTGTCATTATTCAATTATTATAGTAAAAAAGTTTGTATTATTGTCATATTAATTGTATTATTGTCATATTTATTGTCATATTTGGCTTCATAATGTAGCATTTCATGTGCTATTAGTAATGATATGATTTATTATGTGATTGCATCTAATGCATGCAAGTTATAGATATAGACAGATTAGTGATATTATGTTCCTTTGTGAAAGGTCTAATCCTTTGTATTTGTTAAAGGTCTAATCCTTTGTAATATGTTAATGATGCTACCAAGAGAACAAAAGACCCTTCAAGGACCAGTCACCAAAGGATCCCTAAATTGACCAGAGGAATCCACCAACCAGATGCCAAAAGATCGGATTGCAGTGACATCATCAACCTTTTGATAATGATTGTAAATAAAAGCTATACCTGCCCGTTGGACCAGCAGAGGGTTCTTTGTGAAGCTCAATGCCAGTGCTGCTATTCTTGCATGCATCTGGAAGCCATGCTGTTTGGATTAACGCTCATTTATGGTAATAAATCATTTGTGCTTTGGAACACAACCTGCGACTGGACCTTCATTATTTTGTGAATGGTATATTTGTGTACGGATTTACACCACGTGTTATTACACTAATATTTTGCTGTTTAAAAGTAAGAATAGAATCTCACACTTTAGCAACTTCTGCACAAATATACGCACGGAGAGTTAAGGTAGCCCAAGGGATGCAGGAGAAAGCTAAAATCCATAGGAACCATGCGAGTGTCTTGGAAATTGCCTTGCCACTTAGGTGTATATTTTTGCGAAACCGCACATATTTATTACTTTCCTATCTTTAAATCCAGTCCATTGTAACAGACAAAACTCTCCATTACAAATTTTTTAAACCTTGCTCAATACATACAGATTAGGACATATTGGTATCTATAACATAGATTTATGTCACATTTTATTTTAAAGTGTTTAATAATTTACTGCTTAATGTGCTGATTTCCAAACTGCAGCCATTATGATTTAAATTTATCCACATCTGCTCTTTATACAACAGAGCTCTGTATGACCAGTCTTTTTTTTCCCTTGACTTTGTAAAAGAAAAAAGACATTGTACCTCTACAAATTTTTTGGGTTAAAATAGAGGAACAGATACTAAAATCTGATTTTCTATGATTTTCTAGCTTTTAAAAATGTGAATGCAGGATGCATGGGGCTCCGCTATATCCACAAACACACCTCTAACAAGTCCCCAGACACAGACGGACTTCTGAGACCCATACCCTACTTTATGTTTTCCATCATGTGTAAATAAAAAAATGGCAGCAGTTTGAAGTCTGGAACAGCATGCCTATACTGCACATTTTAATACTATGTCTCTCCCATTTGTGTATAAGTATTCAGTATTAAGTAGACCCAACTTGTCTGTGGGAAAGTTGCAGTAGATTTCCTAGTAAGTCCATGGTGACATCAAAGCATTGCTTTAGTGATAACATTACTAAGTTTGTCTTTGGACAGGGTTGCATAAAAATCTGATTTAAAAAAAAAAATAAAAAAAAAATAAATTGGATTTATTTGATTGAAATCAGATTTAAAAAAAAATTTTTTTTTAAGTAAATGGTTTAATTTTCGATGTTTACACGTTGTTTTAGTAATGCATGAACAATTTTTGAGTGAAAACAGTAACAAAATGAACACAGTAATAGAATAAATACACACTAAACAGTTGCACCTTTATAGCAATCTCAATTTCGTTTTGATTTAAATCATGATTTAATCATTTGATTTACCGTAAATTGTTGATTTAATAATTTGATTTAAATTGTTTGATTTAAATCTTGCAACCCTGTCTTTGGAATCTACTTATACTTTAAAGTAAAAAATGTACAATGTTAACTGGAGACTGTTAGAAAATGTTGTAACATTGTGCTGGCAGGACAGTTGTGTTCATGCAGTGGGTTTTGACATGTCCAGAAAATGTGTACATGTAATTATGGGTTGTTAAACTTTCTTAACATATACCTTTTTACGTTCAATGGGTGGTACAGAGCATTCTAATGTGGATTGGGGATGTGCACAAGCATGTTACATGCAATTTTCCATTGCAAAATACATAAATGCAACACTGCTAAGCATTTTGACTTGTGTTTGCCCAACCCTTGTGCTAGTATGTATGCACACATTGTGAATAGTAAGTAGCTGTTACAAAAATGTATGCATAATCATTGTAAACATATACTTTTACAAACCAAAATACTAACATTTTTATGTCGCCCTATTTCTGTTTTGTTTAATAAAAAAATACCCTTATGTTTTGATAGGATACATAGGAATGCCCAGTTATGTGCACAAAATTTTATTAAATAAATTAAATTAAAACTTGTAAATTTCAAGCTGTCAAGCATTTCATTTAAGGCAAATACAGTATACCAACCTATGTGTGATAAATTGCCAATAAACTTAACTCATGGTACCTGCTTATTATAAAGAAGGAGAGAGAAACGTAACACAGACATTTTTTTTCCAAATAAAAAAAAAACAAAAAAACTTTTTGGGGTTTGGTTAATCTTCTATAAACCAAAAAAAAGTTCTATGCAATACAGCTATTTAAAATGAAATAAAGGCACATAAAACACTATTTTGAATAAAATGAAAGAAAAACTGTATAGATGACTATATTAAATAATATGTTTAGAGATACAGAAGAGGTTTTTTTGGCTAAACAGATGCAAACATTCAAAATAAGTTATTTCTGATATGAGTTGAGATGTTGAAATACCCTAGATAATATCACAAAATGATTAGTAAACAAGCTTTTAGTAAGATCAAACTGAACTTATAAATATAACCTGAAAGTGGCATATGAAATCACAAATAGTAATTAGCTTTTTGTGCTTCAGACATATTTCAGAATTGATCATCCAATCTTTGTTTACATAGGATAAACAGTAATTAGTTTGCAATTCAGGGACTTCATTCCAGGAAGGAAAGAAGACATTTGTTGCTCATAACAAAAGTGTGGTAATTGTATTTAGATGTTTATTAAGATGGCTTTGCTAAAAGCCAAATAATAATAATAATAATAATAAAAATAATAAAAAAATAACCCAAAAACTAAAAAAAAAATATCTAAATTCTTATCTTTTTTTTTCTTTTTTTTCCTGAAATGACATCCCTTTAAGTAGGTTTAATAGACATGGACACCATATATACAATATACAGTATGTAAATTCACATAACTAGGCTATCATTTAACATCCAAGAATACTTTAAAATGAAATATGGAGGCAAAACTTATTTCATAGTAACTAGGTCAATTTTTCATTAAATAGTTTTTACAGCATTTATTATGGTTAAGACTGCAGTGACTTTTTCATGTGTTATAAATCTCTGTAGCAAAATAATGTTCCTATTAGAAAGAAGAACCTGAATGTGATGTGACTATTGTATCCTTGTCACAAAATCAATTCAGCAAACAATAACACAAATAAACATTCATGTTACATGTGCATTAAAGGAAATGACTGAAATGAATGTGTATGTGTAATCTCATCACATCTAGCAGCGGTCAAGTCCAATGTTACTACTTTCCTTGGTACAATTGCTAGCAGCTGTAACATCCTTTGCGTTGTAAACATGGCTTTATAATTTTAATGTGGACAGATATTTGTTTTCATCATAATTCAAAGTGCTTTAGACTCTACGATTTAGGAACAGTACCATCAACTACAGGCCTTAATAACATTTTAACAAATATTGTGTCATCAGCTTTGCAGGGGTGCTGGAAAATAAACCAGCTACCACATATTAGAATATTCAAGGTTATATGTGTGTGTGTTGTTGTTGTTTTTTCAAATTTGTAGCCTTCACTTAAACATGCATTTTCATGCAACTAGTAGAGATAGGCTTGTAGAGCTGCCTTTCCATGTCTTTCTGTTTCTTGCACTAGTTTTACGGGCTTTCAAAGTAGTTCATGCAATGATATGAATGTCTAAAGGAATCATACACCCTGTTAAAATGTTATTTGTGTTTAACATGTGGAGGGCTAAGGGTTTCTGTACCATCCCTTGTTTTGCTAATGCTTTGAGATGATTTTACTATTCCAGTCCTCAAAGAGTCAGATAACAATGTGGTTTCCACTGTAGGCTCAGAGGCAGCATCGTACGTTTCAGTCTCAGTCTCCAACTCCTCATCTGCAATAAAAAGTTTTGATTCCCTCCACCCTGGGTATGTTTCCTGGCTGCCTCTAGAGACACTTGAGTCACTGCATGAAAGCTGTGCATTTAGTTCTTCTGTGGATTGAATAAGATTTTGCACAGAAATTGATTTGCCAAAATCCTTGTGTGTAAAGGGAACCGAGGACAATACCCCACTATTTGCATCAAGGCTTTTCCGTCTTACAAAATTTTTTGTTAAACTAGGTTGTGCAGACTGTACACTTTCTTTTGAGGCAACAAGGCAGGCGGTGATATCACAAATATCTTCTTTTGTGGTCAAAGGAATTATATGAATTGGTTCTGGTTTGTTGATATTTTTCAAGGGGGGTCCAGCTGGCAGCTGTAATGTTGTTGGTGCTGTTGGCTTTGAGACCTGACTTATTTGGTTTGATATAGTGTTTGTAACTGTACTTACAGGTCCATCACTTACATTTGCTGATACCTGTGTTGCTTGACTATACAATGTAGGACTAAATCCATAGTAAGCGGGTGTGTTATATTCATTTGGTGTTAATACAAATTGTAGTCCTTTGGGGATGTTGGCACTAGCTGATCTCGAAATAAATCCACTGTTCTGTGCAGAGTTGGACAAATCTTTGCTGTCTATAGGACTTTGATAATCTGAAGTTTGTTCACATTCAAATAGCGGCATCTGAAATGATGCCAAAGTCAGTGCTGAAGCAGATCCCTTCTTTAAGACCTGTTGGTAGATATCAAGTAGGCTGTCTAATTTTGATTCAATGGATTGCACCTGCAGATAAGACAATAAACAAATGAAACAATTAAGCAGAATAAAAGCAATCGTCACAAAATATGTGACCTAAAGCTCACTATACACATTAAGATTTGAAGTGTGAGATTAAAGCATTGCTGCAGAATTTATATGCTGTTGGTATTATCCAGACAGTGATTTACTATAGTAACAGAAGTATAACCTATAGCAAGACTTAACAATGTCTAAGCTTCAGATTCAAGTCTGTATATGAAAACGTATCTTCATATCGAGTGTTGTGTTTGACTGCACAGTAGGTGGTTTTCCATGAATATACCAATGTCTTCATGATTACAGGATCTACAATTTTAACTTAAACTAACACGTAACACACTTATTGAAAGTCTTTGAACAATGCCAAACAATCCTACTATCAATATTTCAGGCTTCTAAATTGAAAAGACTCCTTTAAACAATTATCTTCCTACTGTGCTCTTCTGTGCAAACTCAAACACTTTCTCAACACCTTTCCTCCACACACTGGCATCATGTCCTCATTCCAACCCACAAAAGAAGAGGAAGTATCTGTTCTATTCTTCTCTTCCTAGTTTACTGCCATTCCTCTTGATCCTGTATTCTCAAAAGTCAGTTTCAGTCAGTCAGTGTCTACCATGTTATCGCAGGCCAGCACAGTGATTTAGTGATTAGTACATGAGTCTCACAGCACTGTGATTTCATTTCCCGGACTAGGCCTTATCTGTGTGGAGTTTGTATGTTTACCCTGTGTCTGCATGGGTTTCCCCCGGGTGCTCCAGTTTCCTCCCTCACTTAAAAAAATAAAAGCTGGTAGGTTAATTGGCTGCTGACTAAATTAATCCTGTGTGTGTGTGAGTGTGCATATATTTTAAGGATTTTAAGGATTTAGAGTGTAGCTCCAATGGGACAGGGACAGATGTAAATGTCAAATAATCTCTGTAATAAATATTAATAAGCGTTAGTAATAATAATATTCTGTGTTTATTCCAAAATTAACTACAATTGGCTTTCTCTATATCTTCCCATGCTTATTCAATGCACTAATCACAACATTTCTAAAAGTAAAACAAAAACAGAACTCTTACCCCAACTCACCCTCAAATTATCCCAAATTCCATGCCTCTCAAAGTTGCTTATGAGACTTCTAATAAAATACCTCCAAACATCAAGATGTATACATGATAAAACTTATGTAGTATGATGGATAACTCAGGGCTGGATGCAGACATAAGAATAGATTCCACAACATAGGCTAATGTACAGAATTTGCAGAACTATATTCCATGCAAAAACCCTACTGTAAGTGTCAGTATGCGGAAGGCTGTTCAACAGAATGCAGGATTGTACATAAGGGCTTGGAAAAGATGTTACTGTACAATTTGCATTCCTACCCCCACCCACCATGTATATTGTGCACGCATGGTATTTGGGCCCACTACGCTTTAGGCAACACACAGATTGGCTGTTTCCTCAATTTGTAACACTACAGTACGCATCTAAGGCTACAACCACAACACCAATGGAAGTACATTGTCCCAAAAGTCAAGATGAAGTGAATGTAGTCCAGGATATTGTGTAATAACTGCAACCTTTATGTGTGTGCCAAATCTACTTTCCCAGCTGCGGCCTTATGCACATTAAGACCAGTATAAATTTAATAATGTTTTCCTAAGGATAGTGCTTAAAATGTGTATGTGTTAAAGCCAATAATAATCTTAATGTGTGTGTGTTAAAGCCAATAATAATCTTAAAAAACATCTAATTTCAAAAGCAGTGTTAAGGCCTTTTAGTTGCAAACTATCCAAATGGAAAATCCATCTCATCTCAGTTTTGGTTAAAGTTTCTGTTCTATTATTTCCTCTCCATTTGCCAGTTACTTTTTCAATTCCCAGAATCTTTGTAGTGAGTTCCCCTGAGAAATTATGTTCTGATTTAAAATGGGCGACACTGCATGTTTGCCAAATCCTTTTTTAGGTTAATAAGATGCTCTGCTCATCTAACTTTAAGTTCCTTCATATAGTTTTTGGCATTCACATTCCAGCAGGTACAGTATATGACATTGTCAGTACTACAGGTTATAAACTCTTCAGCTTGGAAGGTTTGTCCCATATGTGTAGATACAAATGTAGTTATTTTACTGGCCTATTTTGTGTACATATGGCAGAGCAAGCAAGTTCCACCTATAAAAGTTTTTAATTTAATCTTAGGTGTTTGATCACAAGTGGTCATATAGGAACTTTTGATCAGTTAATTTCCCAAATTCTTGACTCTACTAAATACAAATTTTTGTTTAGGTGCCAATTTCTTCTTATCATTTTTTTCTAGATCTTTATAATTGACATTGTTCTGTGTAATAATAGCTAAATTGAATTAACTAATATTATTGATGAACTCTTTTCTTTTTCCTTAAGAAATGTCTTCAGTATCTATCTATCTATCTATCTATCTATCTATCTATCTATCTATCTATCTATCTATCTATCTATCTATCTATCTATCTATCTATCTATCTATCTCTGTCTATCATTTATCTATCTCTAACTTTGTAACCTTTTTCTAAAATGATATTTATCATGATGGATTTTAGTATTATTGTTTAGAAAAATACAGTATTCTTTCAATGCTTCTTTGGGTCTGGCCTATACAATTAAAATATTATTAATTCCCCTGCCACCATGAATAGGTTTGCATAACTGGGGGGGAATTTTGCCTCCATAGTGGTCCTTGTCTTTTGAAAAAGCATCTAAAAAAGAAAATACCCTCACAAATAAAGTGTTTAAAGTTTTTAAAATTAAATTCTAACTGTTGGGAGTCTCTGTACTGAAGGCTGTCATTGTTAAATAGAGACAGCAGAAAGTTCGTTTTCGGCTGTCTCTATTTTGAATGAAAGTCATTTTAGATTTTTTTTTATGATCGCATACTCACCCATTCCTTTTTGGGGACTTTTTGGCTTAGGGCTCTGGGGAAGGGTGGGTTAGGGTTAGGGCCATAGAATGGGAGGGTTAGGTTTAGAATCAGGCTGCATGGAAGTGGGGCTTAGGGTCAGGCTGCAGGGAAGAGAGACTTAGGGTTAGGCTGCAGGAAATGACTTACATTTCGGAGCACTGTGTTCGATGCTCCAGGGCTCGATTGCTATGCCTCTTCGAGGCAGAAGCAATCATTTTTCCAGAACTGGATGGGAACGAAAGGCCCTATTGAAATAAGGCCGTTCGCAATGGGGACTCACACCCAATACTACTGTGTGTTGTGTGTTTAATAATTGTATATAGGTATGAAACATATGCAGTGATCAAAAAGGTTTCCTTTTTCCATAACACATTGTATTTTCTTTTTCTTATTTTTTTTTTTGTATTTTCTTTTTCTTATTTTTTTTTTTTTTTTGTTTTCTTCCGATGTATCTTTTATATAGTACTGGTCACTAAGTGTTGTAGGGTAATATCCACCATCTGAGACAATTTAGAAGTACTATAGTGGAGTTGATCCTGCCACTATGGACCTCCCTGGTGACTTTTCAATATTCTTACATATTTTAAGATCTGCAGCATCTCATATATATGGGAGGCCCATAGAGGCGGGATCAACTTTACAGGCACAAGACTGACTGGTGAACGAAGCTTTCTTATCTCACAAAAAAGGAAGAAATATCTGGGAATGATTATAGACACAGAGAAAATGACTCTCTCAGGAAAGGATTCAAAAATTAACATTGGAACTAAGGTTGGTCCATGAAAGACGTCCCATTTCAACAGGCTTTTGCATGAAACTATTAGGGCTGATGTCAGCAGCAATAGAGGCGGTCCCATGGGCAAAACTGCATATGAAGGAAGTAAAATCATGTTTCTTTCAACAATGAGACAGGGATCCAAAAAATACGGAACAAATAGTAAACCTGTCAGAAGAGGCGTTAGATGACCTAAGATGGTCGTCTTGTGAAAGAAAGTTATCAGAAAAATCTTTTGCGGTTCAAACCTCGATTATTATAACCACAGACGCGAGTCTGACGGGATGGGGAGCTGTCTGCAATCGAAAAATGTCTCAAGGAGTGCTACCCAAAGGGATTCAAAATATGTATTTCAATCTAAGAGAATTAGAAGCAACAGAGAAGCCCTCAAAAGATTTCAATATCTTACAAAAAGTGATCCTGCAGTCGGACAACAAGGCAGTAGTAGCCTCTATAAATTGGCAAGGGGCCACAAAAGCAGGACTCTTACTCTTATGGTAGAAACCAGACACATTTGCCTTTGGGCAGAAGACAATGTTCAAGATCTGTCAGCTATTTATATAGTAGGAAAAGACATTATGGCAGCAGATTTCCTAAGCAGGCATATGTTTCAGCAAGGGGAATGGCAACTGAACAATACAGTGTTTCATCAGGTAGTTCAAAAATGGGGGTATCCACAAGCAGATCTGATGGCTACCTACAAAACAAGAAAGTAAATCAATACTTTTCAAGGTACCAAGAGCCCCAGAGTATTGAAGAAATTGGAAACAGAACCAGCAATAGTCATAGCTGTACTGCTGTTTTGATCAAGAAAACCTTGGATTGTCAAGGCACTGCAGCTATCAATAGATACATTTGGACACTTCCTTTGAGAAAAGATTTATTGATGCAGTGGAGCCTAGTGCATTCAAACCCGCAAGCATTAAGGCTGACGGCTGATTGGCTACTGAAAGGCAGAACCTAATAAAACAGGGTTTCTCGACTAAAGTGGTTAATACTTTGTTGAAAGCAAAGAAGGCATCTACAAATAAAACATCACAGAATTTGGAGAATATTTGTAAAATTGTGTGAAGATAATGGTATATCTAGGCCAGGAATTCCATCATTTCTAGATTTTCTACAAGTGGGACTAGATAAAGGATTGGCAATAAATTCAATAAAAGTGCAAGTATCAGCGTTAAGCCTTGTCTAGAAAAAATCTAGAAAAAATCTTGTCCTAGAAACTCTTACAGAGGCCTCTTTTGAATCTCTTTAAGAAGTCCAAGTAAAGTATTCGACTTGGAAGGTAGTCTTCCTTGTCGCCAGCTAGTCGAGTGTCTGAGCTTCAAGTTCTCTGGGTTGAGGAACCATATCTTAACTATTTTTCTGATAAAGTTGTATTAAGAACCAATCCTAATTTTTTTTCAAAAGTTGTCTCACAATTCCACTTATATCAAGGAATAATATTGCCATCTCTTTGTCCAAATCCAATTAATCCTAAGAAACAGTAGTTCCATACCATGGACTTGGTGACAGCATTAAGAATTTATGTTGATAGATTCAAACTGTTAAGGAAAACAAACTGTTAAGGAAAACTAAACAGTTATTTGTGTTAATGGAAGCAGGCAATAAAGGAGGTCTAGCTTCTAAAAGTACAATTGCTAGGTGGATAAAATTCTGTATTGTAGAAGCATATAAACTAAAGAATCAGGAAAGTTAAAGAAGACTTAAAGCACATTCTACCAGGGCAGTAGCTAGGTCCTGGGCAGACAAAGGCAGCATCAATAGAGGAAATCTGCAAAGCAGTGGGATGGTCCTCTGTACACACTTTCACAAAGCACTTACAGTGCCCTCCAGTCCATTTAGCCCACTTATGCACCTTGCATGCGTAAGTGGTCTATCGTTACTAAATCTGGATCCGGTCCAGTGACATGATCTTCACTTGCTCAATCATGGGCAATGATCTTCAATAGATCCAACCTAAGTTTGAACAATTTTTCATAATAAAATTACTTGACTGGATCATACAGAGCATATTCATTGTATAATATATATAGCACTTCCCCTTATGTATTAATGCCCTTGTGTCCTATAGACTTGAAACTTGTGAGCAGGGCCCTCTTAGAAGGAAAGGTGGAACTACTATATTACAAATTATAAATGAGAAACAGTTATTTAGAAAACCTTAATTAAGTAATCATTCTAAAGATGTCCAATTTGTTTTAAGATCTTATTAATCTGAGCTACTGTCAATTATGATTCTATCAAGACATCTGAAAAGTAATTAATTATTATCCTCAATATAAAAGTAATTAATAATTATTATTATTATTATTATTATTATTATTATTAGTAGTAGTAGTAGTAGTAGTAGTAGTAGCATTAGTAGTAGCAGTAATAGTAGTATTTATTACCTGCTTCTCAACTTTCACCACTCGGCCCAGCATACTAAGGTCATCTCCTGTTTCAGTTTCCAAAACATTCTTTTCCCGGCTCTTTTTATCTGATGTTATTTGACCTTTTCCAAGAATTTGGTCAACCCTGTAATTGGAGAAAGAAACATAAAATAGAATCCACACCCCTGAATTATAACAGGAAAAGGAAAGACTGAAATGTTAATATTACAAATTTTTCTTAGTTTTCTTTGGAAGCCCCATTTTATCATGACAAATCTTTTATTGGGCTGTCTAGTTAAATGTTTAGAGGTAACAGGATTTTTGTACTGCACATGTCCAGAGAACATACATATTGAAATGCTTTAGATGATGAGCTCTATACAATCTGGATGTATGCTACCTTACGTTCAAAAAGTGGTATGGCTATGGTACATTCTGATGTTGGTTCTTCCCATTTCTGCCAAGTTACAAAATATGTATATTGAATTGTACACACATTTACAGATGCCGGGTGGCCTTGTACACATACTGTAGTTCATCATCACACACTAATGGCATATGTATTGTGTATCTTACCTGCCCTGTTTCATTTGATATGATTGAAATTGTGCATACTGTAAATCCTCAACTTCTGTGTGAATTAAAGGTGGGGTATCTGAGTCCGCTAGGACTAAGATGGATAGGGGGCGCTATGGTAAATTTAGGAATATATTATAGTCGAATGTAGTTTGTATTTATAGTCTAAAAAGACCGCTGCTACGATAAGAAGTGAGTTAACCTTCTAGAATATAAACAAAGATAACAGAAAACGAGCGCAGGTCTATATCTATAGACTATATACTATTTATTAAGAATAATTAAAATAAAAATAAAAAATAGAATAATGCAATAAAATAAGTATGTGTAAGGGTCACCTTACCATACCAATATACACAATATAAAAGCAATTAATATAACCATAATAGGTATAGTGAACAGCTCGCTAGATGTAATAACACCCTGTATATAAGAAATAGGCTATACGGAGATGGAGATATAAGTATTACGTATATGATGTACAATTGTTGAGTAGAAATAATACAGATGACCTGTAATGTGGATAAGATAGTCCCGGCCGGTAGGCACAGTGAGAAGCCGATCCAATTATGGAAATCAATATTTTCAAAGTTATTCAAATTAAAATGTAATATCTAATATAGTCCATATAGTTCTTGACGTATTTGATGACTCTTTACAGGAAAGACAGCAATATGATGTAGACTTATATCCAAGTGATTTGCAAAAATCTTTTGGGTAATTTTACATGTGTTTAAACATGGCAATGGTGTGTTTTAAATGTATAAATAATTAATAAATTTGTATGAAACTGAGAAGCTGGTTGGCCGCAGCTCATCATGTATTCATTTGAATTTAATTTTATATGTTTGTGATTCAGTTTGTGACCTTGCTTATTGGTTCACCTGCAATCCAGCACCAGCAAGACATTAAGGTGCATAGTTGTATGCGGCCATAAATGTTGTTGCATTTAGATGCTTATGTGCTTCCTTTCCTCTCACTTTCAGTCTTGTTCTTACACGAAAAGTTAATGACAGAAAAAAAAATCTACAAAAAATGTGAGCAGCTACTTTTTCCTCTCTGGCGTTGTTATTCAAAAGATCTAATTATATATACCCTGTGGTGATAGAATTTATTTTTGTGTTGGAAATGTAAACTGCATATATTTCCTTCATAGATACATTTTTGAAGACTGTGATCTATGAGCAGATTGTTATGTTGTTTCAGTTATTTAAATACATTTAAAACGCTGTAATTTTCTCAAAACTTGGAGATTATATGGTGTTTGACATTTTGCTTTTGCCTTTAAGTTTCAGAAAATGATTAACAAAGTAGTATATGTTATTGCTTTTACCTAGAAATCCCCCTCCTGAACTTGCATTGCAAGATTGCAAGATGTAAGATACACCTTTCAGCAGTTGCCATGACACTAATGACTTGGGTTCTTAGCCATTAATATGCTTACTGCTTTCTGGTGGTATGTAGGGTGAATGGGTTTGGTTGTAAGATGGTAACATTATCCAGCAATTCCAGATGTTGTAGAGCATATTTAATATAAATATGTTGGGTGTTGAAGAGCATTTTTATATATATATAAAAAAAAAGGATCTCTAAATTATTGCAAAAATATATTTATTTAAAAACATAATAGGGACAAATCTGTGAAAAAACATTATACGGATTTAACCAAAAGAGAATGTGAAAATGGAAGTGCCATTATCCATTATGAGGGTGGATGGATACAGTGGAATAAAGGCATTGATGAGCAGTTAATAGAGACAGAATGGTTATGCATAGCTTTCCTTTACCTAATTCCTTATTAGATACCTGTAATTCATCCCCCAAGAAAAGGCTTAGAACCACTGCTTTAGTTTGAACTCTCTCACAGCAAGGTTCTCTTTCCTTTTGTCCGATTCATTTTCATGCCGTTATTACTATCACCTCCTTTTTGTATTCCCTTAAACAGTGACTCTGAATCTATTTGCATTGCCCATCTACTTGGACTCAGGTTCAGCTTATACTGATGTTCTTGATAGGCCTAACGAACCAGAACCATGATTCAGTCCAACAGGCAACTTATGCATGGTGTAGTACTAGCACTTCTGCATTGGAACACAGATGATGCTTTCCAAATTTCTTACACACAATCCATCCTCCATTCTATACATGGCCTTCAGCATGTGGACACTTTAAGGGAGGGTTCTGCATGCAGAAGATCTGCACATACGGAATTTAAGATTCCAAATCTACATTAGCCACCATTTCGGAGGATTACTTATGCACTTCATCAATTTAACTGTTATTTATATATTCTATTGTCCTGTTGGATATATTCTATATCCATACTGCTATAGGCCCTAGAAATAAATTATGTTAAGTAATGAGATTATAAAAGGGATTAGTATGCCCATATGCGCTTCTTGGCTTTTTGGCTAAGATCAGATTTATTTTTCTTCTTGTTTGTCACTTTCACGGCTTTCAATAAAAAATAAATTAGTAAACCCATATACCATATAATTTTATTATGTTATTCATTTTATCATATATCATATTATATCATATTATTTTTCCATGTTATACAACCCTACATTGGGACTATTTGATTAAAAACATATCCAATCAAATGGCCATATTAAAAATGAAATGTGTTGTTTACTAACCGTGTTTGAAGACTCTTTATTCTGCATAACATATCTAAATGGCCAGCAGAATATTGCTCAATCACATCTTTCACATCATATGGGCGTAAGGTCTCCTTAAACTTTCTCTTTGCTACATGAAACTTCATGATTCTGAAAAAGAATTTGTTGGAGTAAGGTATACATATTTTAATGACATGTCTAAAGAAACATAGAATGTGACGGCAGACATGAGACAAAACAGACAAAAAATACTAACTTTAGATACTGTTTTACTTTCAATGGGCTGGATCCAGACTTAGTTAAGTGCTTGAACTTAGTTACTCCTGGGCTAAACCATGTTGATTTCAGGGGGAGTCAAGTTAATTGTATTCTTTGCATGCAGGGATATATCTTTGAATTGCTTACTGCACACAGACGCTGATCAGCTTTATTATCACACTGTTATTTAGACTTGGGATAGGAAACATCACCTCTGAACTGTAATCTGTTTGCAACAGATGAAATATGACTCCCCTGCAATCAACATGGTTTAGCCCAGGAGTAACTAAGTTCAAGCACTTAACTAGGTCTGGATCGAGCCCAATCTAACCTAAGATTTAGGATATATTTATGCTTGTTCTACCACCTCAGATGAGAGACTATTTCACATATCAAGTTCCTTTTCAGTGAAGTCATTTATAACATATTTTCTCCAATTTAATTGCCCTTGTGTTCTAATACATCTCTTCCTTTGAAAAATGACACCTTCCTGTACCTGGTTAAACCCTTTGATATTTTTGATATTTGCTATCATATTCCCCTTCTTCTTTCTCTACTTCATGCTATACATGTTTAGTTACAGCACAATATATTTATACATTAATATGTTACCTACTTTTATTACAAAGATATCTTTCTAAGCTAATATATCTGCCTGATAATAAATTAAAATTTTTTGAAGGAGCAAATCGGCAGAAGGGTTCTAATTTTAAATCTGCAGAAAAAAATGAATTGGGAGGTTATGTGTTGTAGCTCTACTCTAAATTAGAGTTTTAAAATAAAGCTGTTAAATGACAATTAAATATACCACTTTTAATTTCAAAGGATGTGTAAAAATGAGCATTAATTGATTTATAGTTGTGAGTAATTTAGTTGGAGTTTGTGGTTTACAGCAGGTGAATGCTAGCACTTCATCCTAATCACAGACCTATGCTTATTTTAAGACAGCCTGTACATTCTCTGTTGAAATGTTGAAATGTTGCATCATTAGTAGCTAGATAAACACAAGTGTCACCTTGCCTTGATTTAAACACATGCATTTCATAAGGAGTATTATTTTTATAAAATAAAAAGTAGTTTAATTGATAATAACCATCTTTACTATTTTTCCTTTATTTTACTCTAGGTGGTGATAAGAACTCATCTATCAACACAGCAGACCTTTTAAGCCACCATTTTGAAATGAGGTAAATCTCCACACATTGAAGGCAATAAACCTGATGCAGACCTCCAGAGATCTGAAGCTGGATCACAGCTGTATTCTGATTCTAAATCCTGTGCATCCTCACTTATACATACACAGAATTAAGCTCTGTGTACCCTACCCTAAATCCTGCTCAGTATGATCGCAGTCCATCCTGCTCAGTATCTTCGAAGTCCCAACTACTCAGTATCATCGAGGTCCCAACTGCTCAGTATCATCGCAATCCACACTGCTCAGTATTGATCGCAGTCCCAACTGCTCAGCATTATCGCAGTCCTAACTACACAGTATCGTAGTAGCTCATATTGCTCAGCATTATCGCAGTCGCGACTGATCAGATTCATCGCAGTCCAGACTGCTCAATATCTTTGCAGCAATCAAAGTTGTAATATATCCTCTCCTTGTGGTATACCTCTCAAGGTTCTCTGTACCTCACTGGTCACTTCCTCCTAGTGACTTCCCTGTGCTCCAGCCAATGAGCAAGCCCTACATCAAATCCTCACATTTCCTATTCTCTACAAGCATCCCAGGGGTTCCTGAGCCAGATCCCAAATACCCTGAGTCTGTGACATACGGAACTCTGAATCAGGAGTATCAAGATCCTCAGTGGAAGTGTGGTTTGTTCACATGTGCACAAGCAAAATGCAGTCGTTTTCATCGCCTTGTGAAATATATTTTGTGTATGTTCGAATCTGGTCCAATGTTGTTATTAAGACCCCCCCACCTCACTTCACACACACATCTCTAGACATAAACTACAGGCTAGTAAATTACACAAGGCAATTTCTTTTAAATTACTATTGTTTTTAATATATACCACTAGAGGGCACCAAAGATTAAAAGATACTAAACATATATGGAAAAATGGAGTTCAAATTAAAATATACTGTTATATAATGTGCAAAAAATGTTTTGATGCTAATGTTTTGTTGGAGATTTATAAATGTATGATAGTACTGAGGCACAACAAAGTATATTCTGGCAAATCTTAATGTCATAGGTGTACAACCCCTTAAAAGTTTTCAGTTTAAGTCTTTCTTCCAGGGACATGATGAAACAATGCAATGGAAATAAAATGTTGCTGCTTATAACGAAATCATATACATCAGTTCATCCTTCCCCAGAGTTATCCTGAGCAGAGTAAAAAGCACTCTTACAAGAATGAATGCCAGTGTCAGCTTAG
>WWET01004261.1:74098-86005 GCA_011038615.1 Limnodynastes dumerilii
CTTTCCCTCTCTTTGAATTAGGTGATATTAAGGTGCCGATGTTAGGACTCTCTCTACACCTCTCTCCTGTTAATGTGTTTTTCAGCTGGTAGCTCCTGAAAGCTGCATTAGGCTCATTACCTCCACTGTGATTTAAAATGCTAACACAATGTTTGATATAGTAGAATGCCCCTATTGAGACCCTACTAGAGAAAGTGCAGTGCATGAAAACAGCAGAACTCGTGTTAAAAATGGCAGTAATTCACCAAATCTAATGTGTGAATTACTTTTTATGCTTTATTACCCATTTCCCTATGACAAAGACCTCATTACATACTGTAGATAGCAGAGATCTCATTGTCTGGTGCAAATAGCAAATTAACACCCACTCCAGGCCGTGTTGCAGTACAAGGACTGTGCACAAATATCAACCAGATGCTGCACAGATTTCTTTATACTGCAATTCAACATTTAGCATATAATAGATTTGCGTCCCCTTTATTATAACACGGTTTTTGAAAATTTTCTGCTATTCATCTTTAGTTCTTGCTTTAGACATTTAGGGCTTGTTTCAGACCATGCTGTATGACTCAGTAACCAGTTCTCGTTCTTCACACCGCTGAGGTCATGAGTTCGATTCCTGGACTAGGCCTTATACTTGTGGAGTTTGTATGTCATGGTTGCCGACTTTTGGCAGCTTCTCTCCGGGCAGATCCCGGAGAGAAGCTAGCGACGCATGCAGGGAACGGGGCTTAATGACGGGGATTATGCAAATCGCGTCATTAGGCTCCGCCCCCTGGCTCATACTGACCCGTTTTCACTTGAAATAGGGGTCGGGACGGAGCTTGATTCCGCAAATTGCGTCATCAAGTCCCTTCCTGTGCCTAGCAACACTAGTATACTAGTGTTGCTAGGCAGGGGGGCAGGACTTGAGGCCGTGGTTTCAGTGAAACCACGGGCCTCAAGTCACTTGCGGGAGATTTGCTGACTCTCCCGGGAAACCGGAATAACTGCCCGAATTTCGGGAGTCTCCCGGACATTTCGGGAGAGTCGGCAACCCTGTTGTATGCTCTTCCTGTGTCTGTGTGGGTTTCCTCCCACAATCCAATAAACTTACTAGTAGGTTTATTGGCGGCTGACCCTAGTGTGAGGTAGGGAATTTGGAGGGTTGGCAGCTGATGTGAGTGATAAGTGGTCTTTGTATAATAACTGGGTACTGTAGGTTCAGGGGAATGGTGAGGATGGGCAGTGGGTGGGTATGACAGGCAGACATGATGTGCAAAGTGGTTCTTATCAGCTGCCAATTTTTATGTTACAATATTATTATTGCACATCGCATTGTCAAAGCATACACGGAGCCACACATTCACTCTTCTCTTAATTGCCTTCTTTTTTTTTTTAAATTTAGATAATTTTTATAAAAATCTTATAGTGGTTAATACAAACATAACAAAACAATACAATACGATACAATACAAAGAATGCTAAATACATGACAATAAAGGGGTACAAGTACCTATATATTTCCAAATTCTCCAGGAACATCCTACCTCCCAAAAAATTAACATTGAACCCAAAAATGTCTACCTTTCTAGTAATAAATATAAACACATTTATTCCATTGACATACATAAATCAGTTATAGTATAGCAGACAGTGGGTATCTGAAGGAATGTTATATGGGTTCGCCTTTGTGTTTTGTATGAAGTCAAACATTTTCTTGTCAGTGATCTAACCCAATTCTCCGAATTGCTTTTAATCCTCCCATGGTTTTATGTTCTGTTTATATTTGTGTTTAAGTCTGGGTCAGGCGCTTAGTACTCTTAAATCCAAGATTCAGAGTTTGAAAACAAGATGAAAACTGATGGAAATGTTACTGCTGGTTGTAGATATTATTCTGTGCATGCAGGGAGAATACTTTGCTTTTGTTTATAGCACACGATACTGATCAACTTGTTTTGCAACTGTTTATTCAGACTTGGGCAAGAAAACACTTTTTAACTCTAATGCCGAATACACATCATGCAATGAGCTCTTCATAGTGAAATAGATACAACAGAGCACTGGTCTTATTGAGAATACACAAAAGCCAACATCTTGTGAAGAAGATGCTGTGAGAACAAGAAAAGAGTTGCTTTTCTCATTTAAATATAGTTTCCACAGTAGTCCGCTGGCTGTTTAATTAGCCGTACACTTGCACCACCTCAAGAGATGGTGCAAGTGTAGACACAGCTCAGCGGAGCTGAAAAAAAAAGAAAATTAATTAAAGGGAAAAAAAAACTGTTAGTAAAAAATTAACCCCTTCCCCCCGCCTACCCCGCAGCCGCCGAAGTATATTAAATAAATAATAAACGTCCCTCCCGGGCATGCTGTCGCTAGTAGAACTACTGGTGCAAGCATGCCCATAAATGACAAGGCATGCTTGCTCTAGTAGCACTACTATAGTCAGCATGCCTTGCCCCAAAACTATAAAAAAAAAATTCACAAGTGTCCCCCTATAATAAAACTTTTTTAAAGAATGTAAGGGCCCCGTCCCTAGTCCCTATCATTAAAAAAATTACAATGGCCACATAGTAAAATAAAAAAACACGACATGTGCCCCATAAAAAATTTAAATGTAAAAAAAACCTTGTCCCCTTCTTTAAAAAAGAAATAAAAAAAAGTGCCCACATAGTTTAAATGTTTAAAAAAATATGCCATGTGCCCGTTGAAAATAAATAAAAAAATATGCCAAAAAAATGGCCATAGAAATTAAGTGTTAATCCGGGGCTGGCCTTGGCAAAATAAAAAAACCCCAATACAGAAGAATACAGGTCTACTGTCATTGGGGGGTATTTATACCCTTTGGGCACTGTAAGAATTATCGAGAGAACGAGAACTCTGACTCTGAATATTTTTCCAAGGCCAGCCCCAGATTAACACTGGACCCCCATCAGAGCAGCCGTCTGCTGCTGCTGCTTCTGTATAGAAGAAAGGCTACTGTATAGAAGAAGAGGCAGGACTATCGTTGAAGAGGGATTGTTGCCAAGTACACACAGAAAATAAAACACAGATCATAACATTGGTTATCTGTGATTTTTAGAAGTTCCTAAGAACCAAAATCAAATTATGTAGGGCAGAATCTGACGATTTGACAGCACACACTGGCCTGGATCAGAGTTTGAGAGTAAGGGTAAAACAAGTGCAAGTGTACAGCTCAGCTATACCATTTTGCAAAGTAAGGGGTGCTAATTAAACTTAAATCTTTTGCATGCAGGGAAAATACATTACTCAAATACTGCATAGCTTTATATTTATTCTATGAAACAGAGTTGAGCTAAGAAATTTCACCTCTTAAATATAATTTTGCTTTCACAATTTACATTTGCCTCCCTTTGCAGGTCAACATGGTATTGCTCAAGACTACACTTCCACCTAAAAAAAAAAAGGTGTAAATGCAGCTCTGAATCAGCCCCACTGACCAGATTTAAGAACGATGGACCTTATTCAGAGATTGAAAATAAGAGAGGAAAGTTACACCTGGGCAAAACCATGTTGATTTCAGGGGGACTCAAGGTAATTGTATTCTTTGCATGCAGGGATATATCTTTGAATTGCTTACTGCACATAGATACTGACCAGCTTTACTATACCTTACATATAGAAGTGCAATACTGCATAGTTTAAAACCAGTGATGGGTTAAAAGCAGTCAGTGACTGAAGCCAGACAGATATATAAGGAAATGTATAATAGTACTGCTGTTTTCTTTGTAATTCTACTCTCTTTCCTTTGAAAATAAACCCCATAATTACTCTAAGACTATACATTTTTTTTCTATACGGACATCATGCACTGGATATAGACTTCTGACCTGTGCAGTAAAGGTATTATTGTACCATACTCTTCTCCTTACCTGTGTTTATTTTTTAATCAGTCCCACAGAGTTCAAGATTAAAATTTATTTGTTACATAACTGACAACTTAAAAACATCAGGGGCTAGATTTACTAAACTAAGAAAAGAAAAAGTAGAGATGTTGTCCATAGCAACCAATCAGATTCTAGGTAACATTCTCTAGAATGTAAGAGAAGAGTAAGAGCTAGAATCTGATTGGTTGCTATGGGCAACATCTCCACTTTACCTTTTCCATAGTTTAGTAAATCTGGCCCTTGGTAACCTGACATCATCCATGCAAGGGGCGTGATTAGCGGTGTGACCACTCAGATCCGTGGAACCAGCCGGTCTCCGTTAACTGGTCCCCTGGCATCCTGAGTTCATATTTCCGGGTGTGGGTCCCCGTCGCAGAGGCAAAGCAATCACTCCCTGGCGCTCCCCAAACACGGTGCTCCGAATGGTAAGTATCCCCAACCCTTTTCCTAATCCTTACCCTAACCCTCCTTTCCCACAGCCTAACCCACGGTCTGATCCTAACCCTAGCCCTCCCTTCCCCAGAGCCGAACTCTATTCCTCACCAGGGCATTTTAGCCGGGTCCAGACCTGACCAAAACGTTGATTGTGATCTCCAGCTTTCAGTCCTGGTTGTGCTCCAATGGACCGTAAAGGCTTTCTGACACTGCTTAGTTCCCAGTAGTGCAGCACCAGCGAGGCGTTTCGCAGTGTGAACGTATGTCTGGATCCCGTCAAGTATTATTATTGCAAAGTATTACACTGCTCCAACCCAGCTGCTATTTAATACCACCCGGCTGGCAACATTTTCTGGGGAGAACACTGCTCACCCTAATACTGAAAGTCCCTAAAGAGGTTACTTAGCTCTCCTGTGGCGGGTCCAGCGGCACTTCCCGAAAATTAATGGGTGAGTATGCCAATCAGCATACTCATCCATTCAGAAACATTTTTTTAAATACATTTTGAGGAAATATAAAAAGGTGATGAATTCCCTTGAACGGCTTAGAGATAGATATTTTCTCATACATGCTTGTGTCTCTGTTTAAGTGCTGCTAATGTTCCGCTGTGACTAGTCATTTTTTTGACACAATGGTATTTAGGAGATTTGAGTTTCTCGCTGTTCTGTTATACAGAGGTGAGTTCATCAGTGCATTGTCATTATAATATGTATGTTGTTGCCCTTCTGTGTTAAATGCTCAATAGACGTTTTATTATTTTAATAGTGCAATACGCTAATTTCCCAACTGAGAGCAAACCATTTGACATTTAAACCCACCCCCACTGCTCATTTTTTTTACATTAGTTTGACTAATTAATATGATAATGAGGGTTACTGCACCTTACATAAATATTCTTCCTATCTAAAGGCATACACTGAATGATCAGGAGGAAAAATAAAGTATTTCAGGAAGAAATGCATATTCATTTGCCTGGGGGATAAATCTGTATAATATACTCATATTCATGTACCTTTGGAGACATACAATATATGCTTAAGTCTAGTACATGATAGATTTACAGTAAAGAAGCAACCACCGTTCTAATTTAATTTTCATTAACTTAAAATAATAAACTTTCCAAAATGTAAGGAGTAAATTGCATCTGTAGGATTTTTTTTGTACGGAACATACACAAGTAACAGAGGTAAAGGTACAAGATTCATACAACTTTAAACATGGACAAAGTTGAGCACAAGGTTAAATTATAAGGGAGGACAACCGCTCCACCAGAGGGCTTGGCTTCCTGCCGGTGCGGTGCCTTTGAAGTGATGTAAATGTCTGTGGTTAGATCCAAAATTAATAAAGTCACCTGACTTCTGCAAGCTACTACCCTAGGAGTTCCGTGCTGGGAATGCGGGGGCGGCGATAGACACAATGTAGATCGTGTGGAGATTTTATGATAGGGTTCTGGACACGTGAGAGGAGTGTGACACCAGAGTTAAGATAACACAACGCCTGATAGGTGTAGTAATCTTCCTTTGTTTCTCCAATGGGACCATCCTGTCTGCGTATGTGTCTGTCTATACCGGTTGTATTTCCCAGTCCGATTGCCTGCTTTCAGAGATAGAGACAGCCGAAAGTTACCTTATACCCCTTTCAAATCACCACGAAATACCCGGGATTTTCACCAAAAACCCTGGTCTCGGCAAAATCCCGGGTATTTCGTGGAGATGTGAAAGGTGCACTTCCGGTGGACCCGTGTCAGAAGACCCGGAAATTCAACCGGGGTGAAAAGAAGGGTTATTCCCAGGTCCGACACGGCTAGGGTTGCAGTGTGAAAGGTGCACCTAATGTACCTCTATAGGTGGAATTTTTTTACTATTGCCCTGGCAACAAGTGTTGCCAGAGCAACGGTAAACAAATTACGCACCACGATGACGACAGGGCAGACCCAGGTCTCGGAATTTCCCGGGTCTGACACACAGTGGAATTTCCCGGGTCTTCCCTGCAGTGTGAAACGGGGTCTGTGACCCTGGGATCCTCTGCTGCCCCGGCAATATCCCGGGTCTGTGAACCCAGAATATTGCCGGGGCGGCGATCTGAAAGGGGTATTAGAGAAGGGAGTATTAGGGTCAGGCTAGGGAGAAGAGAAGGTTAGGGTCAGGTAATTGAAGGGGGGGGTTAGGGTTAGAAATAGGGGAAGGGTTTGGGTACTTTTTACACTTACCTTTCGGAGTACCATGTTCAGAGCTCCAGGGATCGATTGCTATGCCTCTTCGAGACATAAGCAATCGATATGGGAGAGAACGGCCCTATCAAAATAGAGTCGTTCTTTGCGGGGACCCACGCCCGTCTAAACATATCTTTTGGTTACTGTCAGACCTGTCCAAGTTATGTTCTCTAATAATTTAACAAAAGGGGCCTCTCCTGGGATCTTTGTGGATATTAGTGGACTATTTCTCCAGCAATGCCTCCATCTTAAGCCTTTTTTCTTTCTGTTCCTCTATAGTGAATCTGAAATTCAAACATTCAAATTCAACAAAAATTAACCCAAGGGTAAATATCCACACGCTTTCCTCTTATTTTCACACATTGACAATGATTAGTCACAATGGGCCAGATCCAGAACAACGCTTGTGAGCGAATTTACGCGTGGCGGAGACGTAAAATCGCCTTTTGGTAAGTACTGCGCATGCGCACCATAGAAAATACGCTCAGTAACATAGTTGTATTTAAAGTGTACAGTATGGGAGTGCTTAGCAGCGTTAATACGTGTTGCCCATACGTACGTGTGCGGATCACTGCAGTTACGTTGGAAAAAGTTAAGGTAGGGTTTAAAAATTATATCCTGAAATACGTGAAGTAGGCGGGGGTGGTATTTAAAGTGTACAGTATGGGCGTGCTTAGCTGCGTAAATTCGTGTTGCCCATACGCACGTGTGCGGTGCGGATCACTTACATTGGCAAAAGTTAAGGTAGGGTTTGGAAAGCGTATCTTGACAAAATACGTATGTTCAAGGGGTGTGCTGAGGGGAGTGTATAGAATATACGCACACGAAAATACGCTACGCGAATAAACGTACGGGAAATGTAGTTCTTGATCTACCCAAATATGTTTACATCCAATCACATTTAACTTTCGTATTAGACTTATCTAATCTTTAAAGGGACTATTTGAATAACAGTCAACATGCAATAAAGCAGTTAGCTAGAAAACATCAGGATGAGTTGTGATTATTCATTACAGGGCACAAATCATCTCCCAGGTCAATACATTGAAGAATCTGGTGAGCTGCAAATTGCGAGGACGTTAAATAAATGAGAGATTGCCCTAGAAGCAAAATAATGATCTGTATACAATAAACACATCGCACATCCAACTTACCACCCACAAGCGCACCTGATCGCTGACAGGTATAAGTCACCGTCCTTTAGTTAATCAGTAGAGTAATTTTCCTTATTGCAGTTAATGATATCTTCTTGTTGCTTTAAGATTTGTTAAATTCTTAGGTCCAGATTTACTAAGCTGCGAGTTTGGAAAAGTGGAGATCTTGCCCATGGCAACCAATCAGATTTTAGCTGACATTCTCTAGTATGTAAAAGGAAAGTGAGAGCTAGAATCTAATTGGTTGCTATGGCTAACATCTCCACTTTTCCAAGCCCTCAGCTTAGTAAATCTGGCCCTTAGAATTGAAATGTCAACACATCCAATAATAATATACGTGATGTGTCCTCATATAGAACCAGATCGAGACCCCGGACGCTTTCCATAGGGGGTCTGTCAATCTGCACAGAAGACACTCCCCTCTCTTGTGCAGATAATTAGGGACTTATGCTGCCATAAGGCAGCCCTTAATCACACTTGTGTTCGACCGCTGCTTTTCTCATACGTCCTTATTTCCAACCCGTGCTCCTTACGGCGTTAGGCGGAAAGGATGCACCACCCTGTCGGACGAATCTGCAAATGTACGGAACAAAGATCCGTCATGGGACATCTGGCTTGCGCACTGCCAGTCTGACTGCCAAATTCTGCATCTTGAGGCATAAATCCATGGTCACCTTATATTTCAGATATTGGTTATAAATCCATTTGCAAATATTAACAACTTGCCCCATTCATTAATATGCTTTATATAAGAATGTACGCATATAATATGAACACTCACAATGGTGGTTGGCGGGAGGATAAATTGTTGGACACATTCTCATGGTTACACTAAGAAGGAAGATCATAATCCAAATAGCAAAGAGGGGAAGTTGAACCAAAAGACCTCTGAGTTATTGAGAGAGATGCCCTGACCTTTTCACACACACAGTATTGACCTGTGTCTGAGCGTGATGTCACGACTCCCTTATGTTTGGTGGATAGATATTGATCAGTGTTGCCTGTAGCTGTTGCTGTGTGTATTTGTTTTGATGGTACTTTAGTTTTCGTTACTTGGATTTGGATTTACATTGGATTATTCTAAAGTTTTATTTTGTGCATTGGACCACAGCAAGCCAAACATGCAATGATTTAACTTTAACAGTTTAGGGCTGGATCAGGAAAAGTACACATTTTATCCTAATTTATAAATGTTGGGAGTTAGTACACTGGGAACTACTTGTTATGTACATTTACTGTGTTCCAGGTCAGGCTGGAAATCTGCGTTATGTATTATGCACACCTCATGAGGTCTAAACTAAACACATACAGGTCCCTTAATAGAGCACAAAGACAAACCCTTCAACTGTACCTCTTTAGCAGGTACAGTATCGTTTTTTACCGTCTCTAACGTATTCTAGGTGAGGGCGTACCAACAATCTATAAAGGGGCATCACTACTTCTCTCTTTCTGCTAATATCTCTCCCTATACAACCAAGCATCTGACTTGCCTTTCTCATTGCTTTGTTACATTGCTTGGCTACCTTTAAGTCACATGAAATAATGACTCCAGGATCCCTTTCCACCTCAGTAGTTTCAGTTAATGTAGTTCTATTAATGATATTTCAAGGTTTTGGGTTTTCGTGCCCCAAGTTCATGATATTGCATTTTTGGCATAAAACTGCAGTTGCCAGACTCTTGACCATTCCTTCAGTTTATCTAGTTCATCCCTCTTATTCTGTACCCCTCCTGGCGTGTCTACCCTGTTACATATCTTTGTATCATCTGCATAAAGGCATATTTTCCCTTCCAAACCACAGGCAATATCACTAAAAAAGATATTAAATAGTACAAATCCTTGGGGTACTCCACTGGTTACCTTACCATCCCAGAAGGGATTCCATTTATTACAACCCTTAGTTGTCTATCTTGTAACCATGTATCCACACATATTTGATTCCAGTCCCAAAGTTTCTTATTTAACAGTCTGTGATGTGGCACAGTCTCAAAAGCCTTATTGAAATCTAGATAAGCCATGTCTACAGCTCCCCCTTTATCTAACACTCTACTGACCCAGTCAAAAAATGTATTAAGATTTGTTTGACAAGATCTTCCCCTAGTGAATCCGTGCTGCTTGGGATCTATGTTCCTTCAACAGTGTTTCCATCAATATCCCTTCTGCTGTTGTTAGGCTCACTGGGGGCACCCCTAGATGAATTAAAGGGGGACATCCAGCAGGACAGCTCCCCCTTTAGGTCATGCAGCCCTCCCCGAGCCATGGTTACATAGACCGCAGCTCACACAGACACCCGCCACATCAGATAACAGATGCGGCCGGCATCAATCAACTTAACAATCCTGGATATGCAGGGCTCCTACGGGAGCCCTGTAGTATCAAATCTTTTTCAATGAATAACGCTATTCAGCGTTATTCATTGGAATAGATTTGTTCCTACAGGGCTCAACTAAGAGCCCTGTATATTGAGCACAGTCAAGCTGAATTATGTCATTCTTCACTGCGCCGCAGAGAAAGGAGCACGAGGGAGAAGGTAAGTAAGAGTTTAGAATAGGTTTTTAATAAAAGGAGGCACAAAAAGAGGCTGGGCACATATAAGGGGGCACAAAAGGAGGCTGAACACATATAAGGGGGAACAAAAGGAGGCTGAACACATATAAGGGGGCACAAAAGGAGGCTGAACACATATAAGGGGGCACAAAAGGAGGCTGAACACATATAAGGGGGAACAAAAGGAGGCTGAACACATATAAGGGGGAACAAAAGGAGGCTGAACACATATAAGGGGGCACAAAAGGAGGCTGAACACATATAAGGGGGCACAAAAGGAGGCACGATGGTCGGCTGGGCGCCCGTTTTACTACAGGGAGGCGGGGATAGCCATTTAAATTGTACAGTATGGGCGTGCTAAGCCCGTACGCTCAGCGTATTTTCTGCGAATTTTCGTACGGGCGACGGGCGTACCCAGTGTAGGGTATAGCCGGCGTAAGCAGGGACTTTACGATGGGAGTGCTAGGGGCGTGTAGGTTGATACGACGAGCGTACGTTCGCATTCGCCCGTCGTTGCGAATTTTCGTAGCGCTGGATCAGGCCCTTAGGCACTTAGGTGCGTGAAGCCTTTACGTACGTCAGTAGTTACGCTTTGAAAAGTTACGGTAGAGTTTGACAAGCGTAATACAGCCAAAGTACATACGAGCGAGGGGAGTGCCTAGAAAATATGCTACGCACTTACGTCTGGATCTACCCCAAAATGATCTACTAACTACTGTCATTCATTACATACACTCTTACATAACCTCATTACATACTATTTTTATAGCACTTAACATAGCATTCAAAGCATGTGTTTAATGCCTCCTTGCAGCATAGTGTACTATGTACGAAAGAGCATTCTCAAAGAGTTATATTAAATTGTACTGAGCCTTTATTATTGTCTAATGCATATATACATTTCTTTCCATTACTTTTTGAAATCTCAGCCTGAGAAGCTTTGATGATAAAACCCTGTCTGTCAAAATTGCATTTTTTTCTATTATGAATTGTAGTGTAAGGCCAGGAATATGGCATATCTATAAAAAAAGGACATCAACTAATGCAACAAATGCTCTGTAGCTGAATACAAATAAAATATATTATAATATTTATTTTGTAGATCAAACTGGCAAGTTAAATGTAAAACTAATTGGTGTTAATCTTGTATTTGCCTGTTCAAGCAGAAAGACAGAAAGTGTATTAATTAGGATGAATAATCATACAAGTTTTGTCATGTAATAACTATTGTTATGTCTTATGCACATTGTCAGCTAAATGGATACAATACACTGGGGATTGATAACAATGGGCTATATTCAATTCTGTATAATACAGTACAACTAACTAACAGTTCAATATTACAAAATAATGTGATTGGAGGCCATGATACTTTGGAAGCTATTCAAACCTCCCAACTGACTCCATTAGAGGAAGAGGCAATAAGAGATAGCAGTATCACGCCACTACATAAACCCACCCACCACTACATAAACCCACCCACCACTACATAAACACACCCACCACTACATAAACTCACCCACCACTACATAAACTCACCCACCACTATACAAAATAATTGGAGGCCATGATACTTTGGAAGCTATTCAAACCTCCCAACTGACTCCATTAGAGGAAGAGGCAATAAGAGATAGCAGTATCACGCCACTACATAAACCCACCCACCACACCACT
>WWET01004261.1:88884-102751 GCA_011038615.1 Limnodynastes dumerilii
CACACCCACCACTACATAAACACACCCACCGCTACATAATCACACCCACCACTACATAAACACACCCACCACTACATAACCACACCCACCACTACATAAACACACCCACCACTACATAAACTCACCCATCACTACATAATCACACCCACCACTACATAAAATCACACACCACTACATAATCACACCCACCACTACATAAACTCACCCACTACTACATAACAACACTTACCACTACATCATCACATCCACCACTACCTAATCACACCCACCGCTACATAAACTCACCCACCACTACATAAACTCACCCACCACTTCATAAACTCACCCACCACTACATAATCACACCCACCACTACATAAACTCACCCACCACTACATAAACTCACCCACCACTTCATAAACATACCCACCACTACATAAACTCACCCATCACTACATTAAACACACCCATCACCACATAAACACACCCACCACCACATAAACACACCCACCACCACATAAACACACCCACCCGTCTCATAAGGTACACTTCAACACCTCAACTCGCAGTTGAGTATCCAGTCCATAAAGTCCACTCATTTTAAAAATAATATGACCAGCAATTAGCTCATAATCGTAAACCGCACTCATTAAAAAAGGCCCAATAGGCTTGGTCATTTTAATTACTAAAAAAAGTATATATGTTCTATATTTCCTGCAGTAGTGAATCTACCTCCAATGTAACTCCTATCGTTTTCCTTTGTACTTTTATACATTGTTGAGAAAAAAGAATTATTGTCCATAATTGTCTGATCAAAAAAAAAAAGTGTCTTCAATTTTAGGAAAATGAATTTATAAGCCACTCGCTATGTTGTCTCTGACAGTTTAAAATGAAATCAATAAAGTGTATGGGCTGGATGAACTTTTACTGTCGTAGACAGTTTGTTGCCTAGGAACAGCAGTCAGGAATAGCAGCAATGATGCAGTCTCAGTGTCTGGGGACCATCCACAATGGAATGATCTGAAAGTGACAGTTTGTAAGATCCAGGAACTGCGCTGCGATATATTTATAATTAAACATAGCATGTGTCATGGATGTTACTCCTCCGGTTCTAACTCATGTACAATGGCCACTTTCAATTAAATCTACTTATTTTTTCCTTTTTATTTTTTTATATTTTATCTTATATTGTGTATTTCCAACTTTATTTTGGCAGTTCTCAATGTTAAAAAAAAACAAACAAACCAGTATGTGATGTAGAACTGTTCTATAGATTACTATAAACGTCCCATGACTGATGTATTTGCATTGTGAGCAGACGCCTTTCCCCTCACTCACACAAAGAAACCTGACATGACGCAAGTAGTGAGGTCTAAATAAATTAATCATACAAAAAGGCTTCACACTATGTAATACAGCGCTCTTATCCCATATTAAGACACCGTGGAAAAAATGGGGGAAAAAAAGTATAAAATACACAAAAAAGCAATGCTGACACTTGTAGTTCTATCAGCGCTGCATGGATAAGCATTACAACCATGCTGTGCTTGCCTTTGGTACACTGAAAAACACATCAAGTATATTGACATGTGTTTTTCAGGGTCAGGGTCACACAGCAGGCAATTTTTTTTTCAGGGATTTCACGTCAGAGTAAAGGCAATTTAGTAAACTCGACTTTAGTGAATTTGACGAGTTCTGTCTTTTATATGGCAAACATCTGGATGATTTCTGTCCATCGATGTTTGCCTTGACGATTTGGCCAAAGGCTCAAGTCCTGGGAGTTTGGCTTTAGTGAATACAGTGATTTGTTAATCACAGCCAAACTCCTGGGAGTTTGTCCGATTTGGACAAAGTCCCGGGAGTTTGGCTTTAGTGATTACGGCGATTTGTTAATCACAGCCAAACTCCTGGGAGTTTGGGCGATTTGGACCAAATCGACTTTAAAAAATGAGGCTCATGGAAACCACGAGCCTCAATTCCCTTGCGTGAGATTTGCCGGCTCTCCAGGGATATCGGGAGAACTGCCGGAATTTCGGGAGTCTCCCGGACATTCCAGTAGAGTCGGCAACTATGAGGAAATACCAACATGGACGCTCTTGGCATCCCTATGTTGGAGGAGACCACTTGCATCTTGTTCATTTTATTAGATAGCACTGTGCCTATAACTGCTGCAGAACATCTTTCTTTTTCTTAGTTTTTTCTACCACTATTTATGTCAGAACAAATACTTGCATTCCTATGACAATTCCAGTTTAAATTCTGGTAGAAAATTTTCTTGAGTTGTCTCATAATTATTTTTATACCAATTTATTTTTATTTCTGTCCTTTACATTTTTATTTACAAGGTGAGGAACAAAGGGTATTGAATGTAAGAGTAACAAGCTTTATTGGAGAGGAACACTCTAATGACTGGATCCAGACCCCCGAACGTTTTTCGTATAACAGGAGTGAACTATTGTGTCTCTCCCCTCTCTCGTGCAGAATTGAGGGCAGATGCACTGCCTTAAGACAGAGCCATGTGACCGATGAACCACGCAAAAGTGTTAAACCCTGCCCCTACTGTAAAATTTTTAACCCAACCCTCTCCCTACTCATCTGTACTTTTGACGGGCAGAGGGAAAGGTGGATGGATCTTCTATAGTATGCAACTGAGTTTTGGGGACTATTGTCTAGGCCCGCCGATACCTTAGCTCAGCAGCAGCAGGTTTTAGAGGTATCTTTCCCTGTGCATCCACTTGCTGGTCCACGGGGATCCATGTATATATTACGTCATGAAGGCGGAGTGAAGTCCTGCTACTGTGTCCTGGGCCCCAACATTTCTGACAGTGGCCCTAAGAGTTGAGGCCATCAGACCTGAAGGTTACATGGATTGTGTCATTCGTAACCTACGATGGGTTCCCACTGTACTCAAAACAAGAAAAGGCTACTAAGTACTGGATCTGTACTGAAGATGTATATAAAAAGGAAAACCATTAGACATTAACTTTGTAGAGCTGTGTACATAGGTTCTACATGTATCTAAAATAGTTGTTTAACAAGACAATTGGCAGCGTTGACTCTCAACTTTGATAACTTTATAGTCAATGTCAAAAGCCATGTCATTACCAAAAAACAGTCCATTATCCTCTGAAAACAGTCTCCAAGGTAACCATCCTCTGTCACATGACCAGTAAGTGCCCTCGTTTTCTTCCTCAACCTGATATTACTGGAGTTCTGAAAGATGACCTTTGCTTTGCCTTCTACATTTGATTTACTGCAGACATGTCACGTACAGCGTTTACTTAAAAAGAAAACAAAAACCAGACTGTACTGCTGTTATGTTGCTGAAGCCTCATTAGTGTCTGATTTATTTACTGGAATTCTCGCCCTTGTTGGATGAAAAGAAAACAAAGAATCCTGAAAAACATTTTTTATTGTGTCCACAAATAATTGTATAAATATAGGAGTGTTTCTTTGTAACAAGTACATTTATTTACCAATATTATGTGCTTTAAAGTGCAATAAACCTAATTTTAACATTTACAATTGTATTTAAGGTGCTTAAGAAGCTTCTGGTATCTTCATTGTAATTGTTATGACTGCTCCAGGATAAACTTGTAGTATCCTGTTTTGCCTCTAGAGGCAGCAATCCTGGACTTTCATGCTTGGATATATGGACATTGGGCTGGATCCAGACTTAAGAAGGATCTTGAAATTAAGGACCTGATTCACACTTAAGAAGCTTCTTAAAATAAGAACTTAAAGTCACTCCTGGGCTAAACCATGTTGATTGCAGGGTTTGTCATATTTCATCTGTTGCGAACAGTACTAGTGTTGAGAAGTGATATTTCCCAGCTGAAGTCTAAATAACAGTGTGATAGTAAAGTTGGTCAGTATCTGTTTTCAGTAAGCAATTCAAAGATGTATTCTTGCATGCAAAGAATACAATTTACTTGACTCCCCCTGAAAACAACATGGTTTTGCCCAGGAGTGACTTTAAGTTCTTATTTTAAGAACTCTCAAGTCTGAATCAGGTCCTAAGAGAGGAAAGTCACTCCTGGGCTAAACCATGTTGATTGCAGGGGGAGTCAAGTTATTTGTATGCTTTGCATGCAGGGATATATCTTTGAATTGCTTACTGCACACAGATACTGACCAGCTTTACTATTACAATGTTATTTAGACTTGGGATAGGAAACATCACCTCTCATCTCTAATATCATTTACAACAGAAGAAATATGACTCCCCTGCAATCAACATGGTATAGCCCAGAAGTAACTTTCCTCTCTTTGGGCCATATTCACAACACTGGACGTATTACATATACGTCCGGTGTTTCCTGATATTTGACACTGCACATGCACAGTATCTTTTTTCACGTAATCTATGTAACTTTTTGTGTTGTGAACACTGCCCTTAATTTCAAGCTCCTTTTTAAGTCTGGATCCAGCCCATTATGCTGACCTGCCCCTGAGGACTGCTGACGTTTACTTTACTGATTAATCACAGCACATAATCAACATGTTTATATAATATAGCCTCTTGATGATCAAGTTGCTGGTCATTGTTGCTGTTGTTAGATTTCTGCTTACTGTATGCATGTATGTCTTCTGATTATTTCTTGTGGGACAGTTAGGGGAATCAGGTTTCTAAGCACGCTAAAAGACCATTACATGTCCCAAATTGTAGAGGAACCAAGTAGAAACCGAACTAAACTGATCCTAGTAATAACAAATAATGTAGAGTTTATATCAAATAATCATGTAAGGGAGCACTGGGGAAATATAATATGATCACATTTGAAATTAGTTTCCAGAAGCAACAGTATAAGGCAGGGGTGGGGAACATCCGGCCCTCAGACTATAAAATGAAGACCAAAAAAATAAAATTAAAACTCCATAAAAAATGTAAAAAAAATCCATTAAAAAAATCTATAAAAAAAAACCAAAAAAACCCAAGACCAAAAATGCATCAGACGCTCTGTATCTATAGTCAGTAGTACTGCAGCAACACAAGAGAATCCAAGGAGGAAAAAAAAGAGAGAGAAGAGAGAAAAGGGGGAAAGGAGAGGAAGAAAAGGTGTGATAGAAAATATTACATAAAGTAAAAAACAAAAACAAACGCCAAAAAAAAAAAAACAGTTGCGACTAGCAACATCATCAATACCAGCTAACATCACACTCCTCACCAAAGAAAAGCAGTTCCAGCCATCACATTAGGGGTGAGTTAATCACACGATGGGGAATACTGGGGCTAATTTTAAGTTGATCATTTTGTATGGCCCTCAAATGATTTTATAAATATCCAAATGGCCCTTGGCAGAAAAAAGGTTCCCCACCCCTGGTATAAGGGATCAACTAGGACATTACATTTTATAAAGGCAAATTTTATTATGCTAAAGGAGTCTATAAAGGTATAGACAGTTTTTGAAGGAAAAATGGCCTGTCTTCAAAATGTTGAGTTCCTTCCTATGGAAAACAAATGCAAAAGAATCAAGTCTAAACTAATGTGGCTAAATAAAAAGGTAAATAAAGAAATAGAAAAAGAAGCATGCATTTAAATTGTTTAAATCTGAAGGAACTGAGGAGTTCTTCTGTGTCTATAAGGAATGTAATAAAAAATGCAAAAAGGATCAATGAGATTCCCCCCCTCCCATCTCCGTGTTGTATTTGGTTAGTGTGGTGGTGTGCCCAAGTATGAGGTCATAGAATAACACATGAGTAGTTTATTGTAAATCTATACACAGATTTAGCTCCCCCATGGAGATAAACTCAGAAATTGCTAGAACGTTATTTTCAATTTTCATAGATTCAATTTCATCAGGCTCTGTACAAGGGATTGGCATATAGCAGATGTAGTGCTCTTGTTTAAAAAGGGAATTAGATCACAATCAGGTAAGTCTGACATCAATAGTTGGGAAGCTGCTGGAAGGTATACTAAGGTATAATATTCAGGATTACTTGGTGTGCAATAAGATTTTTAGTGGTAATCTGCATGGATTTGTGAAAGATAGGTCATGCCAAACTAAACTAATTAGCTTCTATGAGGAAGTTAATTTTGAACTTAGACCAGGGTAGTGCATTAGATGTGGTCTACATAGATGTGGTCTACTTAGATTTTGCAAAAGCCTTTGATACAGTGCAACACAAGAGGTTTGTTCACAAAATAAGGGTATTGGGTCTAGGAAACAACATTTGTACTTGGGTCAAAAAGTGGTTGGAGAATAGGGAACAGAGAGTTGTGATAAATGGAACATTTTCTGATTGGTCAAAAGTTATAAGCGGTGTACCTCAGGGTTCCGTGCGGAGACCACTCCTTTTTAATATATGTATTAATGACCTTGGTGATGATTTAGAGATCAAAGTTTCTTTTTGCAAATGACACTAAACTATGTAAGGTAATAGAATCAGAGCAAGATGTAGCTACTCCACAGAGAGACTTGAATAAACTGGAGCATTGGGTTTAACTTAGATAAATGTAAGGTTATACATTTAAGGATCAAAAACATGCAGCCTGTAAATTAAATTGGGTATATTTAGGGGAATCTGTAATGGGGAAGGATTTGGGAGTTCTTGTGGACAATCGACTTAGCAATAGTGCTCAATGTCAAGCAGTAGCTGCAAGGGCCAATAAAGTATTAGCATGTATAAAAAGGGGTATAGTGTAATTTTGCCTCTATACAAATCAATGGTAAGGCTTCCTCTCGAATATGTAGTTCAGTTCTGGGCACCACTCCATAGAACAGACATTTTAGAACTAGAAAGGGTTCAGAGAAGGGCGACAAAATTGATAAAAGGTATGGCGTCATTGAGCTATAAGGAAAGGCTAGCCAGTTTAGGCATGTTTACTTTAGAAAAGAGATCTAAGAGGAGATATGATTACTATATACAAATACATCATGGGTCAATACAGAGAACTTTCATGGTAACTTTTTACGTGGAAGTCAGTAAAGATCTGTTAGGATGAGGGAGTGTCATGAGAGTGCACTTGCCACTGAGTTGTGTATTCGTTCGAATATGCGCATACTTTTTATCTGTGAATCAGACAATGGTTATGTATTATTACTACCTGTCCTTAGAATTTTAGGGGCCCAGAGAAAAAGCATACTTGGGACCCTGTGACTGCCTAAGTCCCGCCACTACTACTCACCTGGGATCTTTAGATACACATCCGTGGCCAACTGCACTACATTAGCATTAGATACCAGGTATCATTCTCCATTCCCTACTTAAACTCCTTTGTATCCTGGTTCTCCTGCTATCCTGCTGTTCTTTTGTGTGCCTCCTTGGGATCTCCTGCTGTCTGGTTCTCATGATCCTTGTTTATCATCTGCTGTCTGGTACCGATACCGCAATCCTTTTACGGTTCTTGTGCTTCCTGTTTTCGGTTATCACTGTTGCAGAAACCTTCTGTTTTCCACACGTGGTTCTCTGTACACCATGTTTCCATTCGTGTCAGAGGGCCGTGATCTGCAACATTCCTGCAGCGGAGTCTATCCCCACCTTTAGAGCTGCTGGATACCTAGCTTGTAGTTAGATTCCACGCCTATAATCTTGTGTGGCCTGTTTTCTGGCCAATGTGAGCATTATTTTATACTTTAACATATTTTATATTATATAATTTTATATTCCTATACTTTAAAATCATTGTTCTCTTAAAACAAAATCATGTTATTGATTTTGTATTTTTTATCATATCATCAGTTTTACTTTAAATCATATTCAGGCCTCCTTTTACTTCTCATTCTTATGATATGCATTGTCTCTGGGATGTGATTTGTACAAACTTGGCTGTCACTTTACCTTATTTCTTCTGTAAGAGCGTGGGCTCTGATTAAGGTTCGTGCTGTACAGAACAATTCCGTTATACCTGCCTGTCTACCAGTACAATCTGATCTTTCCTGATTTTTTTTACATCTATGTCTGGCATGTTCCATGTATAAATAATTTTACAAGGGATTAAACTTGTATTGAAGGGAATTATACTTGTAGAAATGGTTTTGAAATTATTAATGCACTGACATTGAATCATAACTGATAGAGAATGTCTAATCCTAATATATATATATATATATGATTAAAATATAAACAAACAATATATAATTAATAGCTGTCTAAACAATATATAGTACAGTAAAGGAACCTTTTTTTTAAATATCTATTGGAATTAGGAACTGAACTCCCCATTTAATTGGGTTTTAGGTGAAATCGCTTTTCAATTACAAAGGATAATTGGCAAAGGCTTCTTTATTGTAACAGTAGGTTATTTAGACTGTTATTATCTATTGATTGATTGTTTGATTTAATTTTAATTGTTATTTATTAATCATGAAAATTTCTTTTAGAGAATACATTTTACCATTTTACCTTATATAGAGCATTTTGTTTTTTGTTTTCATTATATATTATTTGGGAGTGCTTTTTTTAGTGGGGAATTTTAATATGACCTTAAATAAAACACTTCAAAACATAACAGAAATAAGGTCAGTTTTGTTGCACTCACTTTCTATGTAATCTGAAAGCATTAACTATAATCATATTAATTAAAATGACAATAGTTTAGCAACATAAAAGTGTGAGATTTACAATGACCTTCTCCAAACCCCATACATATCCTTTCTCAGTTATGAATCAGGTCCCCTTTGTCTAAAACCTCCACTCTCTTTCCTCCTGTGTCTCTTTAACTCCAATTCTCTCTCTTCCTGTGCCTATTCAACCCCATAATGTTTCTATCCAAACCCTACCCCTGTCACGGTTTCAAGAATGGATGAACCGGTCACGGGTTCCAGGAGCAAGGATGACTGAGCAGATTGGTAGGAGAAATGGGCAGGTTTAATGAGCTGTATTTTCATAACCAATGATACACAGTTCAAGAGTCTTGAGATGGGGAGAATAAACAGAGAGGTCTGGAAGGTAACTGTCCGACAGAGCCAGATGACGTGTGGCAGCCGAACCACGTGGGTTAGAGTCCAGTAGGGCCAGATGACGTGTGGCAGCTGATAGGATGGTGAGAGTCAGTCTGGACCAGACTGGAGTGAGGCTAGAACCGGACTGGAGTGCAACCAGGACCAGATTGAAGTGACGACAGGACCGGACTGGAGCGTAGACAGGACCTGACTGGAGTTGCAGACAGGACCGGGCTGGAGTTGCAGACAGGACCGAACTGGAGTTGCAGACAGGACCAGACTGGAGTTGCAGACAGGACCGGACTGGAGTTGCAGAGACTGGAGTTGTAGACAGGACCGGAGTTGCAGACAGGTCCGGACTGGAGTTGCAGACAGTACCGGACTGGAGAGTGGTGGAAACTGTGTCACTGTGACAGTCTCTGTGAACCTAGACCGCGGGAGTGAGCTGTAGCAAGCCGGAGTGGGTAAGTGCTGCGCTTGCTGCAGTGTTTTGTGATATCCCCTTGCTTGTTTTTTCTTTACTTATCTGACTTCCTTTGTCTTCTTCTCTGTATATTGCCACAGTGTCAACACTACATCGGCATGGTCTCACGCTCCTCACCTGCCACCTGTATTTTTCAGCTGCTGAGGTAACACCAGTTTTGTGCTGCTCACAGTAGCCGTGGAATGCAGGCAACAGATGGCAAGGACATATTGCCTGACCCACCGCTACTTAACAATATTAGCAGTGGCAGGTCAAGCAATGTGATGTCATGCTTGCTTTCAGGGCCTATGGAGGTGATGGGCTCTCCATTTGTGCAAGCCCCATTGTGGGTGTGTGTGTGTGATCTTCCTAGTCGCCCTGTGGTGTATACTGCCCTGCATGTTAAGCTAACCAACTCAACTCTTGTCAGTCCTACACTAAATAAAAGTCTGCATTTCTGTGCAATAAATATTAGCATTACTGCTATGGGGGGTCTGTGATAAGCCTTACATGCACATAGCTTCTACAGGTAAGAACAACCCAAGATATAACAATTAGAAACCTTAGAATGACCTATTATACATTGTGAAATTGGGGCAGCACGGTGGCTCTGAGGTCATGTGTTCAATTCCCGGACTAGGCCTTATCTGTGTAGAGTGTGTATGTTCTTCCCGTGTCTGTGTGGGTTTTCTCCGGGTGCTCTAGTATCCTCGCACATGCCAAAAACATGCTTGTGTGTATGTATATATGTGTTAGGGACTTTAGTATGTAGCTCCAAAACATCAGTAGGGACTATGCTCTCTGTAAAGCGCTGTGGACAATTGGTGGCGCTCTATAAATAAGCATTAATAATAATAATGATAATAATTGAATAATTGGCTACATACACTATATAGATTATTGGTCCCAGCAGTAGGTGCCCCGATCAATGGGACAATTTTCCACAACAGAAATGTACCGATGTCTCCTGCTGGGATCAGCAGGTATTGCCCTTGCAGCTCATTGCTTGAATGAGCCTTCTGTGAGCCCCTGCACTAATTGATTGGGGCTAATGTATGTCTCAGCAAGAGATTCATTCAGCTAGCCTATTGGCTGGCTGGCTGGCTAGCTGGCTGCCAAAAAGAAAAAGAGAGAAGCTTTGGACAGTAGTGTGTGGTCAGTCCACTTCCTGGCCGGAGTTACTGTCTGACTACATAACCGGCAAGTATAGCAATAATATAGTTAGCCAGTAATAATAGAGTTAGACAGAGGAACTCAACCAAGGAGATGGAGACGAGATATATATATTTCCCGTACCGAATACTGCCATTATGAAGTAGGGACAGCTGAAAGTTGCTTATCGACTGTCTCTATTTTGAATGACAGCAGTTTTCGATTTTTTTTTACTAATGAATGGGTGAGTATGTGATCGACATACTCACCCATTAATTTTCAGAGGTGCCATTGGGGATTTAGAGTTAGGCTGCTGGTGGGGGACTTAGGGTTAGGCTGTGAGGGGGGGTAGACTTAAGGTTAGGATGCGGGGAGTGACTTAGGGTTAGGCTGCAGGTGGTGACTTAGGGTTAGGATGCGGGGTGTGACTTAGGGTTAGGCTGTGAGGGGGTAGATTTAGGGTTAGGTTGTGGGGGGTGGGAATTCGAGTTAGGCTGCGGGGTTAGGTTGTGGGGGGGTGGGAATTCGAGTTAGGCTGCGGGGGGGAGACTTAGAGTTAGGCTATGCGAGGGAGACTTAGGGTTAGGCTATGGGGGGACTTAGGGTTAGACTGCGTGGAGTGACTTAGGGTTAGGCTGCAGGGGGGAGACTTAGGGTTAGGCTGCGGGTGGTGACGTAGAGTTAGGCTGCGGGTGGTGACTTAGGGTTAGGCTGCTGGTGGTGACTTGGGGTTAGGCTGCAGGGTGGGGTACTTAGGGTTAGGCTGTGGGTGGTGACTTAGGGTTAGGCTGCGAGGGGGGAGATTTAGGATTAGGTTGGGGATAGAATAGTTACTTACCTTATGGAGCACTGTGTTTGGTGCTCCAGGGTTCGATTTTTCTATGTCAGTTCGGAACTTGTTGGGAACGAACTGTCCTATCGAAATAGGGCTGTTCGCAGCCGGGACCCACACTCAATATGTAAGAAAGGCAATATGTAAGAAAGGCACTCAGGAGGCTTGTTAAAGTTGAAATCCAGTAGATTGAAAATTTAATACATCAGGGTCTAAATAGAAAGGCTACTGAAAAATCATTTCATCTCTCCACAGGAGCTGCACAGGTGCTTGATAGACACCTCTGATTCCTATCCATGTTATACTCTGCTTATTACCCTTTTACTACACAAATTGACAATGTCTCCTTTCATGTTCAATGCAGCTGAGGAGATGGCTTTTTCTTAGTGTCTTCACCCATCTCTTCCCCTCCTCCCATGACAGCATCCCCTGCTCTCGTTCCTGAAACAGCCGTCAGCCTCCGCTGTCTTTGACATCATGTTTTTTCCCCCGTCTTGACAATTCATCTGTCCACGAGCCATCTCCTTGCATTTCCTTCTTTCATTATGGTCACACGCTGGAGATTTATGTGTGAGCGTCTCTACCATCACTTCCACGGTAAATTATCTCCAGGGATATTTTATCTTGACCTGTTCTTCCACTCTTACGTTTAATCCCTTGCAAGATCATGTCCCCTTTACAGCAGTAATGAAGCTAACACAGCATAATCCCAAACTGTCAGTGTCACATTTTTGTCTTTCCTAACCCTTCACGAATAAACCTTCCACAAACAAAAGGAAGATTGCTTTAAGCTATGTAACTGTCAGGCTAATTTTCTCTGTTCTTCTAGTAGTAGAGAACTGTCAGTCTGTCACCGCACAAGATGACACTTTCATCCAGATACAATACTATTTCGAATTTGCTTTCTCCCCAAGAAAATATTTCTCCAGTGATTCACTCTCCTGCGTCTCTTCTCCAAAACCTATAAGTTTAAATTAAAAAATATCAAAATTCCAAGTTTTATAGGCAAGGGCCAACATTGGGGACTTTTGTCCCAGGCCCGGATCATGAGTATTTTATATCCTCGAGGAAATATTTTTTTTATTATTATTTCTATCTCTCACATTGTAAAATGGTTTATCAATGTGGAGATAACCCTCCTCTTCCATAACCATAACTCTCCTTTCCCTGCAGCCTGACCCTAACCCTCTCTTCTCCCTAGCCTGACCCTAACCCTCCCTTCCCCGCAGCCTGACCCTAACCCTCTCTTTTCCCTAGCCTGACCCTAACCCTCCCTTCTCCGCAGCCTGACCCTAACCCTCTCTTCTCCCTAGCCTGACCATAACCCTCCCTTCTCTATAGCCTAACCCTTCCTAAGAGCCTAACCCTACCCCCTTCAACACTAAAAGTCCCCAGAGCTGTCAGTGACAGGCCCCATGAAAATAAACGGGTGAGTATACGATCTGCACACTCGCCCATTTATTTAAAAAAATGCGCACCACAGAAAATACGCACATTCACGTAGCGTATTTTAGAACGTATGGGTGATTCACGTATTTCAAACGTAAATACTTACGTGTGGGCGTGCCAAATTTACGTTAGTGAACAATACGTGCGTTTTACGTGATGTAGGCGGGGGTGGTATTTAAAGTGTACAGTATGGGCGTGCTAAGCTGCGTACGTTCGCGTAGTCAGTACGTCCGTTAGCGGACGTATGCTGTTACGTTAGGAAAAGTTAAGGTAGGGTTTGGGTCGCGTAATTTAAGAAAATACGTCCGTGCAAGGGGTGTGCCGTGGGGAGTGTAGCGACCTTACGTGTACGAAAATACGCACCGCTAAAATACGTACGCACACACGTAGTTCTGGATCTACCCCACTGTGCATGCGCAGGACTTCATTTATAGGAAGTATGAATGAAATGTCCTGCGATGAGCTCAGAGATCGTCACGGGATCTCGCAGGACAGGTAAGTTTTAGTAAATTGTATGAACGAAGCTGCCAGGAGAGCGTGCAAGATCGTTGTTCATTAAAAAAGGAAATCCTAAGTAAATAGACCCCTTTTGTGAGTGCATTATCATACATATAGCAATTACAAATGTTTATATAGGTGAACATCACTTGTGTATTATAATAATGTTGTTGAGTATACTTTTTATTATAATATGTAAACATTGGGCCTGATCCAGAACAACGCTTCGAAGCGAATTTACGCGTGGCGGAGACGTAAAATCGCTGTTTAGAACGCACTGCGCATGCGCACCATAGAAAATACGCACATTTACGTAGCGTAATTGTGAACGTATGGGCCATTCACGTATGTGTCACGTAAATACTTACGTGTGGGCGTGCCAAATTTACGTTAGCCGAAAATACGTCTGAAATACGTGAAGTAGGCGGGCGGAGACGTCGCTGTTTAGAACGCACTGCGCATGCGCACCATAGAAAATACGCACATTTACGTAGCGTAATTGTGAACGTATGGGCCATTCACGTATGTGTCACGTAAATACTTACGTGTGGGCGTGCCAAATTTACGTTAGCCGAAAATACGTCTGAAATACGTGAAGTAGGCGGGGGG
>WWET01004261.1:115270-126010 GCA_011038615.1 Limnodynastes dumerilii
CCGTTTCATTGCGTTTTTATTTTTATTTTTTGTTCCCCAATTTTCTCTTGAGTACTTACCTTTCACCCAATATACGAATTTGATTTGACTTTCAAAAGTAATACAAGAACAATATATATACTGTATATATATGTGTGTGTGTTTATGTATGTGCATATATATGTGCATATATACTGTATATATATGTGTGTGTGTGTGTCCGTTGGGTATTTGGAAACCCCTCCTGCCAAATCCTGTGTTTGCCACTGGGACCTGGCTTCCTGTTCTTCCTTACTGTGTGTCTTCCGGGCGTGATGATGTCATTTAGAGAGGAGCGCACAGAGGGGCTCAGCTGGGAGCCAGAAGACAGAAAGGATTAAAGTAATGACTGTAGAAAACAGAAGATTAAAGAAGAAAGAAGGGCCAAATAAAAGGTAAGTAAAGGTGCAGAGAGGCAGCAGATGAAGGGGTATGTGACGAAAACTTCACTCCGACCAAAACTTGAACAGTGGGCTATATTTACAAAAAAAAAAAAATTCCCCCGAAGGGAAGCTGCTCCAGACTTGCCTGTGCTCGCGGCGAGCCTGGCAGCTTCCCCTTAAATATTTACCAATACTCACCCCTCCGCCGAGGTCCCTCGAAGTCCCTCGAAGTGCTCTGCCCGCAGCGCAGGTACTTCATATCGAATGAAGTGCCTGCGCATGCGCAGAGACTTCAAAGCCGCACTTAGAAAATTTCAGCCCAGATATGAAAACTCACTGCGCATGCGCAGGGTCTTCATATCTGGGCCGGAGTCTTCTAAGTATGACGCATCTGCCGGACAGGTGAGTTTTGTCTTTTTTTTAACAGGTTTTAATGTTTTTTTTTATTTTTAGAAGTTTAAAAAAAAAAAAACATCCACCGTCATTCCAGCGGTCTCCCCACACATACCCCGCTTTTCCTCCCCCTAATAACGGCAATCTTTACGAAGTGTTTGTGCATCGCCATGGAAACAGCAGATTTCCATGGCGAATGCACTTTAGTAAATTTCAAAATGTAAATTTTCAAGTGATAATGAGCGTTTTAGTGTTAAAACACCCATTATCACCCCGAAAATTTAAATAGTAAATGGAGCCCATGGAGACGAATGTATTACATTTATGACATTTCTGCACACACAACAATATAGTCATGGCATTTTATAGAGCTGATGGTGTTGCTATATAAACCACATATTCAGCTAGGTACACACTGGAGGTTTATCTGATGATTATGGTGCAGATCACATGACAATTGTCAGAATAATTCGACATCTTACCAGTGTCTACTGTCCCACAATCTGCAGAATCATCAGAAAATACACTGCATTGTGGGATTTGATTTTTGCAATCAGCAGTGCCCCAATGTCTAAAGAAAACTTCATTGTGTACTGTCACACTTGTCACATCTTCAGGGCAACCATTGCCATCCATATCGCTGTATAGCGCCACCTTGTGAGTGAACATATTATTGCAGCAAAGGTTTATGGTAATAGGGGTAGATCCTCAAGATCCTCGATGGACGTATTGGTGATGACGGACGTGATAGTGATAAGGGACTGGATCCAGACCTAGTTAAGTGCTTGAACTTAGTTACTCCTGGGCTAAACCATGTTGATTGCAGGGGAGTCATATTTCATCTGTTGCAAACAGTATTAGAGTTGAGAGGTGATGTTTCCTATCCCAAGTCTAAATAACAGTGTGATAGTAAAGCTGGTCAGTATCTGTGTGCAGTAAGCAATTCAAAGATATATCCCTGCATGCAAAGAATACAATTAACTTGACTCCCCCTAAAATCAACATGGAGTAACTAAGTTCAAGCACTTAACTAGGTCTGGATTCAGCCCAAGGTGAGTGAATGTTATTGTGATATGTGATGGTAAAGTTGTGTTTGAATGTCTGAATGTCACAATCTAGACCCCATCCATCTACTCCCATATACAATTATTACATGCAGGTACTACAACCAATCAGATTCAGTCAAATAAATTAAAGCTCTGATTGGTTGCTGTGGACAACACTACGTGTCCTATACAATAGTTAACACATTGAGCTCCTCTGGGAACTCTGCCTGTATTTATACTGTGACTCTTTATGGTATTGCACGTATTTAGTCCCTATTAGGTCTGATATTTCATGTAATTTATCATTGCACCTTATTGTTCTAGTTCCTTCAATTCTGGTTGAAACATGGTATATTTCGCATTCATGATTTTAATATAATCTAAGTAAAATGTTATATGTTTTACTACCACTATTGTTGATATTTCTTGCTGGGATAACTCATTGTGACCCTATCTTGAGACATAGGTGTGTGCACTGTTAAGTAGTGACTTGGGGTTTTTCTGTTGTTTTTTGCAAGCTGTACAAATACAATCTACTTCCTTTTGTAACGCATACGTTTTGCAACGTTAAATTCTCTCTCTATTAGGCACACTGTAAGCTGCGCAAATAAAATCTACTTCCTTTTGTAACACAACAAAACAATGTATGATGAGCGCTAGATTTTGCTAGACCTTTATGGTAAAATGAATGGCTCCTGTTAGTAAAAAAAAAATATAAATACTTTTATTTATGCAATAATAACGACAGTCAGCAATTCATAACATGAGCATATAAAATCCTCAGACAATATTGAGTAACACCTGGACCAGTCTCCACGCGGCTGATGATATACTTGAAATATATCAGTGGTATGAAAGGTATAGATTGTGCAATAAGCAGGTAACCAGCTTATAACGAATTCGGACTAGCAGGAAAAGTTAATCAGAATGAATGGTACAAACTGTTAGGGCAAAAGGCATGTTGAACAATATCAATGTGATCATAGCTCCCAGGACCTGGTTATACGCTCCCCAATAAGGGTTAAAGTCCTAAATGAAGTAGCAGAACTTGACACGTGTTATTTATGAGTATGTCCAGAGACTTATTGCAGCTATGCCCAAATGATATCCAAAAACTTGTAGACATCAGATCGTAGGTGCACGGTTGATCCGTCACTGAGAGGCAAACAGAACCACAAGGCTCCCGGGAGCCGGAGAGTGGAGGGAACGAAGTATGTGCCTGGATATGTAGATATTTTGCATGTAAGTCGAATGAACATCCAATATTAGAGCTACCACCAAGAATAATAGCAGAGAGATGCCGGTCAGGTAAAAGTTGTGAATCGAGCCTTGACGCATTTCATCGCATAGTCTTTCAATTTCATCAGAAGGAAGACCAGGAATGCAGGGCCGAAACTAGGGGTGTGCGATAGGGGCGACCGCCCAGAGCGCAAATCCTAAGGGGGCACCATTTATGGTTGAATTTAGGGTCAGGGGGCACCATTGTTCCTTTTTGCCCCTGGCGCTAAAATTTCTAGTTACAGCTGTGCAGGAATGAATTTGTCGAGCTGTTCATTTAAATTAGCCTTATCTGATTAATTATGGGACTGTTACTCTCAAGTACTGAGGCTGATGTAAAACGGAATAGGCTTGTCAATATGTAATGTATAAACAAGAGCCATTCAAAAACCATAAGAAAGAAAGTTAATTACAAAATATTATAAAACCTGCATAATGCAATTACAATATATTAAAGAAAAAAGGAGTTTGCCAACAATAAATAGAATTGACAACCACTTAAGGTTAATGGGCCAGATCCAGAACTATGCCCGCTAGCGTATTTACGCTCATCGTAGTTGTAGCAACGCTGTTTTTCATGTTCTGCACATGCGCACGGCAGATGTTACGACCAGAAACTCTGAACGTACTTACGAGACTAAGATCAACAGCGTAACAGCATAACTAAGAACAAAGGGGCGTGACAGACATACGACACTTGTAATTATGCTTCAGAGGCGGGGTGAGGCATTTAAATTGTACAGTATGGGCGTGTTTAGGTGTGTAAGTACGTTCAGCCATTACGGCTGACAGGAGTTACGCTTGGAAAAGTTAAAGTAGGGTTTGGCAAGCGTAAAACGGCAAAAATATGTACGACCGAGGAGAGTGTCTAGGGGAGTGCAAAGTAATTACGAAAGCATAAATACACTACGCATTAAAACATAAACCGAATCTAGGTCTGCATCTTGCAAAAGGAGCATATAAATACCCTATCTACCAAAAAGACAGCAAATAAACTTTGAGTAATCATCCACATATTCAGATTGATAGAAATGTATTAAGTTACAGTAGAATCCAAATATCATAGGAAAATAAAAATAAAAAACTATAACAAAGATCCTTTCAGTTATATATAAGTTCTACATTCAAAAAACCTATAGCATAGCTGCATAGATAAAAACTTTAATAAAAAATAATAAATAATAAATGAGTAAGTAATACGTGTTCCTTTTGTATAACATAAGTTTTGCAACGTTCTTGGGCTCTTTCAAAAAATCGTGTTTTCTATTGATTCAAATCAGTGATTTCGGTCATTTAAACTCTCTCTGTTAGGCATGCTGTAAGCTTCTTTTGTAATGCATATGGTTTGCAACATTCTTGGGCACTTACTTCTCTTTAAAAAAAAATCCTGTTTTCTATTGAATCACATCAGTGTTTGCAGTCATCAAAACTCTCTCTATTAGGCACACTGTAAGCTCCTTTTGTAACGCTTACGGTTTGCAACATACTTGGGCACCTCAGCTTTAAAAAGTGCTATTTTCTATTGATTCAGATTACTGATTGTGGTCATTAAATCTCTCTATTAGGCATGCTGTAAGCTGCACAAATACAATCTACTTCCTTTTGTAACACAACAAAACAATGTAGGATGAGCGCTGGCTTTTGTTAGACCTGTACAGTGTGTTCCTTCTACACACCAGTTACAATTACAACATCCTTTTATCTGCATTTAAAAAAATTCAATATTTTTTTTCTACATCACTTATTATTAAATTATTCTTTTGAATAAAATTCCATAATGGAGCAACAGTCTACACAACTGGTGTATCCTTGTTGTACTAGAGTAAAGCACAAGCAACGGCACTTCCACAGGCCAAACTTGTTATTCCCACATCAGAAAACTTCATCAGAAAGTAATATTAGAAAAGTGATTGCAGACAAATGTCATATTGCTCACATACCATACACTACACGCAGTGGAAAGGGAAGGCTTAGACCAAGGCCATTACTTGCGGTTGCTGGTGCTACTGCTGTTACACAAAAAGTCCCCCAAAAAATGTTGCCTTCTGAAATTTCAAAAATAAAATAATATAACAATGGTAATTTTAGAGAAGCAGTTACATTTCTGACCCTTCTCCAAATGTCATGAGGACCACCATTAGTCAAACTAATGATGCTGTTGGTGTTGACATTGAAATTGAGGATGCAATGGTGGTAGTAGAAAATCAGCCACAAGTCAATGATCAGGATGATAATGAGGGTGTTGTTGAACAAGTGGATAGCAATGTGGAGGATGATGTTGTTTGTGTCAAAGAAAGTCACACTTCAGTGTCAACAATTTCTGGCCGTGCAGCGCATTGTTATACCTGGGCAAAGAACTAAAAAAATAAAACTCTTCTGTCTGGAAATATTTTTAACCAAATCCTGACAACAGTTGTCAAGGCATCTGTTCCATTTGTAGTTGCAAAGTGAGAAGTGGCAAGGCCATCAAACTTCTAGGCACCTTCTCCCTGTTACCTCATTTGCAAAAAGTTCATACTCAATGTTTTTCCAAAACTTCAGCAAAATCACTTTTAGTAGGCAGTCCTTTAACAGTTGCTACTAACAGGGATAGATCCCAATATGTCAAATCACCAACGGCAACACCTTCATTATAAACATACTCATTAGGGATATTGAGTAGTCCTCCATTGCATACGCTCGGCGATGCGAAACCCTTAAAGGAATCTATGAGCGAAACAATTGGTGCTGGTGCTGGTGCTGCTGCTGGAGTGAATCCTCATCACAGCAGGGAACCAATAAGCTGAAAGCTGCCACCCTATAGCAAAGCACATAACTGAAACCATGACAGCTATGATAGCCGCAGATTTACATCCTATATCCGCAGTTAATACACCCAGTTTTATACGATTAGTTGAGGTTATGTGTCCATACTACAAAATTCTATCATGATTCTACTTTTCCAGGACAGCAATTCCAGAACTATACCGTGAGAAAAGTGATTTGTTGTCTATAAAAGTCCATTGTACAGACTATACATATAACTACAGATATGTGGACAAGTGGTACTGGTCAAATGAAAGATTACATGACTGTGACAGTACACTGGGTAGCGGAATCACCTTCAGCAGCAACAGTCATTCACAGACAGGCAACTCTTTACACCGGTTTCATGAAGAGAATACCGGTGTCAATATTTTGAATAAACTATGTGATATCTTAGCTAACTGGCTGACCCCACTACAACTGTCCTCAGACTTTGTGGTTTCGGATAGTGGAAGTAACATTTTACGTGCATTGCAAATTGGCAAATTTGACCATATACCATGTTTTGCGCACACAAGGACATTTCTTTAAAAATTACAAATCTGTGCAGGAGATGCTTGCTGTGGCACATAAAATCACTGGCCATTTCCGACATTCTGCTACCGCCTGCGACATTCTGCTACAGCCTGCTGCACTTTGCATGAGCTTCAAGAAAAGTTCCATTTGACATCACACCAACAAAAGCAAGAAGTAGAAACTAGGTGGAATTCCACACTTTATATGCTGCAGCAACAGGAGGACCAAACATCAAGCTATAAAGACATACACCACAAGCCATGACATAAGGAGAGAGGGATGTTACCTCACTGCAGCACGCTGGAGAATAATCTCTCTGTTATGTAAGATACTAAAATCTTTTTAAATTGTAAACTATGAAGTCAGTTCTTATTCTGTCACCATTAGCCAGGTCATTCCCTTAATGATGGAGACAAAGCTGGAGACCCTAAAGGAATAGTTTATGTTAAGCGAATCTGGCAAGTGTGATGAACTTGTCAATCAAATTCTGAATTCTTGGCAGCACACCAGGGTTAGCCAGATCTTGGAAAATGATCACTATATTTTGGCCACCATGCTTGATCCTAGGTTTAAGTGTTATGTCAGGTAATTTTTTCCTAAAACACAGAACTTAGGAGATGTAAAGAGCTACTTGTGAGCAACTTGTCAGATCACATTGCACATAACACATCTACTCCTTCAGCTTCTGCAATCACTGGTGATGAAGGGCCTGATCCAGAGCTACGATGTAGCGCTGAGCGTGCTAACGCTCAACGTTACATCGCTGTCTCGTCTCCTGCGCTGTCATTTGAGATCTTAAGGGAAGTAGTAGCGTTTATTTGCGATCCTAAGTGTCTGCCCACGCCCACTTTCCCTTATCTCCCTGCCTCCCCCCGCCCATTTTCATACAAATCCTTAAGATCTTAAACTTTCGCAGCACTTAAGATCTTAAGTGCTTGCGATCGATTCAAAGTTACGCTCTTAGCGAATTTACGCTTCTAAACTCTACGTAGACGGCGTTGCACTATTACTATGCATGCGCAGTTATGCGAATTTTCTAAGATCCTAAATATACGCTCCTAAGTTGCATGAAAATCGTATCTCTGAATCAGCCCCTATGATATCCGGTCGAGCTTTAAAAACATGCCCACATATACTAACAACACGGACGTGAATCAATCTGATAATGTAAGCCTCAATAGAATGGTGGATGATAACATGATCATTTCCAAATTATCACCTCATCAAGTCTATTTCAATACTGGGGGGAAAAATGTTAAGGTGGGCACCCTTATACAAATTAACAACATGGTACTTATGCTTCCCACCCTCCAGTGTATACTCTGAAAGTGTACTTAGCACAGCCGGGAACCTGGTGAGTGATAGGTGACGGAGGCTACACCGCAAAAATGCTGAGAAATTGATGTTCATTAAAATGAACTACTCTTCGTTTTTTGATGAACATGGTAGCCACAAAAGTGTCATGACTGATTCTCGTGCCGATGAGCTAATATTGTGCGATGATGATATACACAAAAGTGATGAGGATAGTGGTGAGGAGGATGATAACCCGAACCTTGAGGATATTTACACGTTAGCCTGAATTCCATCTCCATGCCAAAACGACCGTTTCTTTTGTCATTTTTTCTCAGCCTTAATTTCACTTAAAAAAAAACAAAAAAAAAGTTCCCTCAGGTGGGAGCCCAAACGAACCAAGCACTACGGCCACAGCAGAATACCTATCTGGCGCTGGGGTGCTTGGTTTGTCAAACAGTACATGTCCGACATATGGGTCGCGGGGGGGCTCAAGGAGATGAACTTGCACAGAATGCAATACCTGACAATACCTGGCTTGCTGTTGTGCTGGTGGAACGACTCTTAGGGGTATATTTACTAAAGTCAATTTTGCAAAAAAAGACCAAAGTCCCGGGACTTTAGCCTTTTACAGAATCAACCAAGCAAACATCGCTGGACTAAAATCGTCCAGATGTTTCCCATAGAAAAAATACTAATCGCCGTATTCACTAAAGTAAAATTGCCTTTAGTTCGTCAGCAAAGCGCTGTCATTGAAAGCGCCTAACACTGTGCCAGAAAAACACATGTCAATATATTTGACGTGTTTTTCTATGTCCCAAAGGCAAGCGCAGCATGTTTGGAATGCTTAGCATGGCTGCGCTGATAGCTCAGCATTGCTTTTATAGAAATTATGACGTCATTTACATTAGTGGGCTCTAGTGAGCGCTCTAGTGTTTATGACGTCATAATTTCTATAAAAGGGTGCCCTCTGGTGTCCAAATGGTCATTAGGGGTGGCGCCCAGAGCCTGTCAAGTGCGGAAGAGGCCGAAGAGCAGAAGGAAGGACCAGAACATCTTCTTCTAGCAAGTGGACAAGTTTCTTCAAGCAACAGGAGAATATTACCTGCAAAAAAAAAAGAAACTACAAGCAACTCGTCCCAAGAATGATGACAGCTAAACGGTGAGTCTGAAAGATTTTTTATTACTTTATGCATCACACTTTAGTTTAAAAGACATTTAATACAAAACAGTGTGGTCACCTGTAGTAATTTTACAGAGTAGGGGGAAATATTATGCATTGTAAATGTTTACTTTAGGCACACATGTAAGTAAATGTATTTCTGTATGTTTATGGACACTGTATTTTCTTTTTACACAGGATACAGCGCAGCATGCTTAGAAGGTTAAACATGCTGACGCTGATATTACTACAAGGCTCAGAAATGCTAAACCTTGTAGTTCTATCAGCGCAGCCATGCTAAGCATTCCAAACTTGTTTTTTTTAACCATAAAGCGATTCTCTTGAAAAATCGGCGTGCTTTTCTATAGAAAAGCACAACGATTTACCCCTTGAAAAATCGATGCATATCAAAGGGGATTTGAATTCGCGGGTAAAAATCGTCAGTTAGTGAATCATCGAAGTGAGACCGATTGATTTTAAATCACTTGCAAAAAGCGACTTTAGTAAATATACCCCTTAAACTCTTACTCAATCCCTTGTCATGGCTTGATGGCTGCTACATGAATCTTGCCCTTGAGTTCTCCATCTTCAAATAATTGGGTGTTTTGTACATCTCTGTGTACGCCTTCATTTGGAACATGTTGCGCCTCCTTAAAATGGCCGCTACGCTGTGTGTTCCCAAATTCCATCTCCGTGCCAAAAATACTGCTTTTCTTTCTTTTTCCTTTTCCACCCTAATTTCTCTTAATGAACAAAACAGAACTGTAGCCCTTGGTGGGAGCCCGAATGAACCAAGCACTTTGTTCACAGCAGTATACCTGTCTGGCACCGAGGTGCTTGGTTTATCATACAGTACGTGTCTGACATAGAGGTGGCAGGAGGGCTTAAGGACATGAAGTTGCACAGAGAAAACAATACCTGGCTTGCTGTTGTGCTGTTAGAACTAATCTTAGACTTGTACTTAAGCATGAATTCCTTGTCATGGCTTAATGGTTGCTACATAAGTCTTGCCTTTGAATTCTCCATATTCATACAACTGGTTGTTATATGAATGAATATTTATTCCTTCATTCATGGGTCAGTCCACTGTGTGAAATGGTCATTGAATCTTACATTTATCAAATAACTCCTGAGTCCAGAGCATCAACTTGTGCTGCGGAATTTCCACAGGGTTTGAAGGGCTGTAGTAACTTGGAACATGTTGAGACATTTAAAGATCCTCTTGACTATGACAGTGAAAAACTGGATGCAGACAGGTGTCCCGGTTGGTAGTGCTTTTGTCAGGGTCACTGTGGTCTTCAACACTTCCCTTTGTTTCATGTTTCATGGTACTGGTCAGTTCTGTAACCTTATATTCCAATTTGTGCGGGAGGAAAAAGTAAAGCACCATCATATGCCTGATCGCTGCCTATAATCTCCCCGTGACCCCCATAGAGAAGTGACATATTTCATGGGGGGTGATCTTGGTCATCACCCCCCCCTAAAGAAGTGTTGGCTTTAGAGGGGGGCGATCTGGGCCATCTGTTCTGGTAGCACGTGACGTGCCTTATTACCTCATTGGCTCCTTTAAAATATCGGGAACTAGAATAACTGGGGAATGTCTGACAGTGACTGAATACACTTATATGCGGAACTACCACTAGTGCAACGGCACCGGGGCCCATGCTGATACAAGGGCCCACAGCCATTATCACCACACCATCAAAGCTCCCCACCGGGTTACCTGGGACAAAAGCATAGGGCCAAAGCATATTTTTTTGCACCTGGGCCCACAACTCTTTAGTTCCGCCTTTGACTGCAGGATAATGTTTATTCCAATTAACAGTGGTGACCTAGGTACATGGCA
>WWET01004262.1:25243-36107 GCA_011038615.1 Limnodynastes dumerilii
TGCCGATAAAATGTTGGCATTTATGTTGCTATTATAACTTTGGAGACGGTAGTCAAAGGTATTTTCTTTACAAATCAAATCTATATACTTCATCTATGTCTCCAACTGGCACCATTTATTTTTGCGGTAAATTTTATTTTTGATAAATACCCCACATGTGGTCAGGACCAGATTAACAATGGGGCTAATGGTACTACAGCCCCAGGCCTCCATCTGAAAATAGGCCCATCACACACTGCAGATCTCAAGGCCTTCGACTGCATCTTCCAAAGCATACTATTTAGCGTGAGCCCACATGGCCCTTAATCTGGCCCTGCATGTGGTACTCAGGAGTTCAAGAACTGGCAAGAAGTTGAACAGCCTTAGAAAGATTAGCAATGTTTATTGTTTTAAAACTTGTCAGAATTCAGTGCAAAAGTGAATAAAAAAATATGGTAACATTGCTTACATTATTATCTGCACTTTATGCAATAGAGGAGTTTTTGGATAGTAATATTATAATAAAAGTGGTACTGCAATAGTTCAAAGGTGCAGTTGTGGGTTTGGTCAATTTCCATCAATAGTTGCTTACTGGTGTACTTAGAATTTTTCTCCCCCTCCACGGGGTAGTTACCTACCCCCACCACCCTTGCACAGGATTGCCACCGACTCCTAACTGTTCCTGCTACTTAAGCTAGGTACACACTTATTTATTTTCTGTCCCATATGACATTGGATAGGTGTGTACACTCACACCCTACACCAATCACCCTACCAATTTACAATTATCTATGCTCCGCTCCTGCAACTGTTTTATCCAATTCTTCCCCCGATTCTGACATGCAGTGCCGCCTTTATGTGTGAGTGACAGGTGGTCTGACAAAGATTGGAAGTGTGTACAGAGACAAGACCAGAGGCTGCTGTAAAATTGGACAAGTGTGTATCATAGATTGGGTGCTGTATCTGAAAACCTGATCTGCTATAGGACTGTGTAAAAAGTCTGGTTGGGAGTTGAATCTGAAGAGGATTGGACAAGTGTCTACCCTGGTTTATAGTCACCCCATTTTATCACATCTGATAGACAGCTCAATGTGCTGAAATGAGTTGTGTGCTGACAGACTAGGGACTAGTTAGAGGCTCAGTTATGGGAAATGTGTTAATGCTAACATTAATATTGTTTGATAAATAGATTCACCACTGTAAATGATATATGTTAGCTGAAAATTCTGAAATGGAGCAAATATCACAAATGAGGCTTTGTCTTATAATTATTATTATATCTTTATTTTCTGTTTCCTTCCTTATTCTATAGTTATTTTTATGGAATATTTTCCTGCCCACAACAAGTAGATGAAGGACAAGCTGTGTGCCTGACACATTAGGACAATCCTGTTAAACTCAGATGTCTTGGCAACACTACAATGTTCCCTTCACACATTCCAATGGTTTCTAGACAAATGCAGAGGATAAAGGCACAGTTCTCCCTACCATGACCTATTTTAAAAGTCAGACCATATTATTCCACTTAGAGGAACACTAAACATTGCCCTTATTGAGCTTCCTTGACTTGACTAGTGTTGCAGCCATTTGGCCCACATTCAATGTTAGCAGCACATCGTGCCATGGAGGCTTCTTAAACTTTCCCAATATAAGACCCACTGGAAGGGAGCAAATCTGAGCAGGCTCCAGCTTACTGAACTGTACAGCCAATAAACGTCTTTTCCAGAAGTGCAAAGCTACACCCATTTTAACAAGAATGCACATGTTTTACGGGAACTCTGTACCAAGAGAGTGGTCTGCAAAACCTACCATATTTTCATGGAACTTCTCTAGTCTCAGTTTCACGCTAAAGGATCACTGAAAGATGACATTTTGTTTTCTATTGAAATGAAATTCAAAATATCTATAAGATATATCTGCAATCCCTGCAATTTTTCTTTGCTATGATATGACATTGTGCTTGAAATTAATATACATGGGACTAATTCATATTTAGGAGCAACAGCAGAAAAAATAAGAAAACTTGGATAAACCATGTTGCCATGGGAGGGGAGACATAGAAACATAGAAAGTGACGGCAGATAAGAGCCACATGGCCCATCCAGTCTGTCCAGTTGTTTATTTAAATCCTTATATTTATCCCAGGCATGTTTACACTGTTCTACTGTGTTTGCCTCAACCACCTGAGATGAGAGGTTATTCCACTTATCTATCACCCTTTCAGTGAAGTAATATTTACGCACATTTCCTCTGAATCTACCACCCTCCAGTGTATAATCATGCCCTCCAGTTTATATCCATGCCCCCGTGTTCTATTACACCTCTTTCTTCGAAAAATGCCCCCCTCCTCTAGCTGTTCACAACCCTTGATATATGTAAAAGCTGCTAACATATCCCCCCTCTCCCTTATCTGCTCCAAGCTATACATGTTTAGTTCCTCTAGCCTTTCTTGGTATGATTTGTGACACAGGCCATGGACCATTTTAGTTGCTCTTCTTTGCATAGTCTCTAATGTATTTATGTCTTTGTGGAGATATGGCCTCCAGAAATGAACACAGTATTCTAGGTGAAGTTTTTCCAATGATCTATAAAGGGGCATCACTACTTATCTCTTTCTGCTACTATTTCCTCTCCCTATGCAACCAAGCAATGGACTTGCCTTTCTCATTGCTTTATTACATGCTTGGCTACCTTTAAGTCACATGAAATAATGACTCCTAGATCCCTTTCCTCCTCAGTAGTTGATCCCTTTCCTCCTCAGTAGTTTCTAATGTAGTGCCATTAATGATATATTGAGCTTTTAAGTTGCATGCATGATTTTGCACTTTTTGCCATTAAACTGTAGTTGCCACACTCTTGACCATTCCTCCAGTCTACCTAGATCATCTCTCATTTTCTGTACCACACCTGGCGTGTCTACCCGGTTACATATCTTGGTGTCATCTGCAAAAAGGCATATTTTCCCCTCGATACCACAGGCAATATCACCTATAAAGATATTAAATAGCACTGGTCCAAGTACAGATCTTTGGGGTACTCCACTGGTTACCTTACCATCCCCAGAAGAGATTCCATTTACTACAACCCTTTGTTGTCTATCTTGTAACCAAGATTGTATCCATGTAACTATCTCTAAATCCAATCCCAAAGTTTCCAGCTTATTTAACAGTCTGCGATGTGGCAGACAACTAATCTATAAAAAAAAATTAAAAAAAATCCAAAAAACTTCACATTTACATTACAATCTAAAGTTAAACTCTCTTCATTTTGCGTTGCAGTCACTAAGATGTGGTCTGTCTTAGGTGGTGGTCACTAGGATGTTTTCTGTACTGGATAGTGGTCACTTGGATGCTACCTGTATTGTATACAAGTCACTATAAATCATATCCTCTTCCCTTATTATTACTTCTGCATATTTTAAACCCGCCTTCCATACCTCAAATTTATTCCGAGGGGTAGATTTAAAAATAGCAGATTTAAAATAAAATAAAAAGTCGAAAATGTATAAACCACAAAACTAGATCCAAACTTACGCAAAATGCGTAATTCATACTGCTGCACCATCCCCTTATTAAGTAAGGATAGTGGGCGGAAATTTAAGTTAGGGTCAGCAGACGGATATTAATAAATGAATAGTTCATACACATAGCAGGGGTTCATAAGACCCAGTTCTCTTAAATATGACACAGGAATTACAAACTAAAATGAATCAATTTATTAACAGGTTTTTTATATAGCTGCAACATATTACAACGTTTAAGCAATCATTCACATCAGTACCTTGTCCTTTTGGAGCTCACTGTTTTAGTTCTTTAATATATACAGGTTCATTTTAATCACTACCATGTCATGGGGCCCAATTGAATGCAGCGTGAAGCTAAGTGCGCTTAAAATCAGCTATTATGGTAGCCAAAATACGCTGATCTTACTATGCACCTCTATGGGGTGTGTCTAAAAATCTGCGATAAAAATTTACACAATTAGCTTCGCAACCAAAATAACGTGGGCTTTGCGTTGAATTGAATCAGGCCCTTGGAATCAAACTCATGACCTCGGTGCTGTGTGGCAGAGGTGCTATGCCTTGGGCTATTGTTCGACTGGTCATTCTATAACCCTCTGTCATACTTAAAGATAGTTAGCTGGTCAGCATGGCACTAAATACCGTAGGATTATTCCACCTAGGGGAAACCACCGGTGGATAATATTTGGGTTAAAATGGAAAGTGCTAAAAACATCACATTGCTGTGTAGCCCTAGTATCCAATGAATACTTGACTACACTAGAACAAGTGCCAGCAAACCCAAGCTGATACTTGCATGCTCATTCCTTGGCAGACATGTCCTGTTGGGACAAGTAATTCCATATAAATAAACTAATAACTAAATAACTACACACAACATAGAACATAAACTTAAAATTTAGTCTGCCAAATTCTCTATTCAACTATTTTACTAGGCTCCTAAATCCTTTAGGATTTTTTTCCATCCTGAATTAATAAGAAATAAAAAATAAATGAATAAAGTGAAATATGGCATATGGCTTAGAGCTGCAATGGGGATTGGTTTTACAAACAGCCAATCAGAGCAGATTGCCTCAGATTCATTGGAGAGATGGGAAATTGCTCTAATGGGATATAGATCTCATGCGGTTCATGTAAGAACTAATATATATCATTTACATATTCATTTTACTTTATTTTTTAACATGTCATAATCGTTACCATATCATTTTCTTAAGATGATAAATCATTATTATTATTTACAATATAATAATAATCTACAGAAAACAGCAAATCTCCCAGGAGTATTTTTAAAATTAAGGGGCTGATCCAGAGTAACAGCTATTGTACCCCTATGTATAACCATGTTGAACAGCAGGGGGAGGCAAATTTACATGGTGCCAACAAAATCAGTTGTAAGGTTTCCTACATGTTCATTAGGGATCGGATCCAGAGTTAGGAACGTTAGGCCACTTGCGCACACAAGGGGCCTGATCCTGAACTACGCCCGCCGTCGCTAGGACGACAGGCGTAAGCGTAAGATCGGCATTTCAGTCGATCTGCGCATGCGCCGGGCAGATGTTACCCAGCGTTGCTACGGCAATGCCCGATCATGGATCGGGCGTCCGTAGCAGCGCCGCAGGGATGCTGGAGGGGACGTCCCCCAGGGTCCCTACGTTCAGGATAGTGTAGGTGGGCGGGGGGAGGTAGTTTAATGAGGGTGGGTGGGCAGGCTAGGCAGCCATACGCTCCTGTGCGAGCGCATGGCCCCTTCCTTACGCCGGCTGAAGTTAGGGTAGCCTTCAGCCGGCGTAAGGAAAGGGACATACGCCCGCACAAGGGGGAGTGTCGGGGTAAGTGAACGCCGATACGCTGTGCTTTAGTAAGCACAGTGCATCGGCGTAGTTCAGGATCAGGCCCAAGGTGTGTAAATGGCCTGATTTGACTGAAGGGCGCATGCGCCCTCCAGCTGTAACGCTAGCTACCTAGCATCATATGGAACTTAATTCTGTACAATGCCATTTCCGAAGAAATGGGCTGTGCTTCCCCTCCGCCCGCTAAAGCATGGTAAATGTACAGCGTGGGAGGGGTATCCCACACTTGTGCGGATCAACAATTGTACGGACCGCTGATCTGCACGCTTTAGTTAAGGCAGGCTTATGATAGCGTAAGCTGAGAGAGGGGAGTGACAGGGAGAGTTCACTCCCCTCTCTCTATCGAAAGTGTATTCCAGACAACCAAACACGCGTCAGGATGTCTGGAATACGACCCAGAAGGGAAAGCATGACCGTGAAGTCACTAGTGATTGCTCAGGATCAGTGCCACTCCACTTGTTAGGGTGTTTGGTGAGCTTGGGCCAGATATCCAGACTTAAGTTCCCTGTAAGTACAATCGCGTGGTGTAATTACGCTATCGTAAGAATAATGCACTCCCCCCTGGCACTCCCCTTGGACGCACATAATTTAGCTAATTTAAGAGTCCCAAACCCTACCTTAACTTTTCCTTGCGTAACAGTGTTCGTACGTATCGGCTTGTCGTACATACCTGCCTAACCCAGCCCATACTGTACAGTTTAAATGCCTCCCTCTGCCTACAAATCATATTTTTTGCTCGCGTAGGAATGACACGCCCCCTCGTATGTAGTTATGAACTTGTTACGTACGATCAGAGTTACGACGCCGTGAGCATGCACAGAATGTACAAACATCCAAATTTACGCATGCAGCATGCGTAAATTCGCTGTCATACTTAGGTCTGGATCTACCCCCTTGTGGATATACCATTTACAATAAATTTATGATGAACCTACTACACATGTTTGTATACGGCTATGGAGCTAAGTATTTCATCCAATTTATAATGCATGTTTTACATGTAGAACGTTTGTATTTTATTGCATATTAGCAAATGGCTTTTTTGTTTTTTACTGTATAAGTGTGTGCTGCCCACGAATAGGTGTGTTGTGTTGTTTTGCAGACAAAGTGGATAGCCTCAGAAGAATGGCCGACGCCCATCACGTATAATGACCTGCGTTTTAAGGGACCCCAATCTTGTTGAATGGTTCCAGGTAACTAGAAACCCCATCTGCATTTGCCTATGTTTCCTTTTGCAAGAAGGAACTTTTAAAGGTTCCCATACAAAATAAAAAATAAACTGATTTCCTGGACATAAAAGTGGAGAGTACACAGACAAGTAACAAGGGGCCTGATCCAGAACAACGCCCGCCATCACTAGGACGGCGGGCGTAAGGTCGGCTTTTCAGCCGATCTGCGCATGCGCCGGGCAGTACCGTAGGGACGCTGGAGGATACATCCTCCAGGGTCCCTACGTTCAGGTTAGTGTAGGTGGGCGGAGGGAGGTAGTTAAATGAGGGTAGGAAGGCGGGCTATGCGCCCATACGCTCCTGTGCGAGCATATGGCCCCTTCCTTACACCGTCTGAAGTTAGGGTAGCCTTTAGCCGGCGTAAGGAAGGGGCATACGCCCGCACAGGGGGAGTGTCAGGGTAAGTAAACGCTGATACGCTGTGCTTTAGTAAGCACAGCGCATCGGCGTAGGTCTGGATCAGGCCCATTGTCCCTTACGCCGGCTGAAGTTAGGGTAGCCTTCAGCCAGCGTAAGGAAGGGGCCATACGCCCGCACAGGGGGAGTGTCCGTCAAAATCAACGCTGTTACGCTGTGCTTTAGTAAGCACAGTGCATCGGCGTAGGTCTGGATCAGGCCCAAGGACACCCCATTATAGTGAACAATACTATGGCTGCATAGGAGGATGAAATGCCACTGACCTCCATTTAGATTGGTAAATGCATGATATATCTTCTACCCCGGTCCATGTGAAACATAGCTTGCTGATGGCTTATGTAACATTACTTTTTCCATTGCTCGCATGTAACAGAAAGCTGATGATCGATTTGCTTCTATTTTATTATTGTGGGTAGGAAAATGGAGACTGGGTGGCCAAGCAGGGCAGTAAGTTCCAAGTAATGGGAGTAAAAGCAGATAAAGAACCTTTGAATTGTAAAAGAAAATAAAGACAGCAAATGAAGGGGCTTAACAGTCATTTCTGCTCAGCAGCTGATATCCTAACTCACCCTCCCTTCCCCCATTTAAGTATGTGTTGAAGGTTCTGGTATTTTTCATTGAAATAAAGAGCAGCAATCCTTTATTTTATACGATATACACAATTCTCAGCTGCCCATTAACACATCATAACTCATAACACTGCTTACGGCTTACAGTTCGCTGTGCTTAACACTGGCATTTCTCATGTGCTTTCACACACATTCCTGGGAATGTTACAGGATGGATAACAATGGAACAATAACAAACTCTAATTCACGATCTTGTATTTTTCTTTGCAAGCATTCTATATGGAGATTTCAGCATGTCTCCGGCATCATAAACTCATTAGGCTAAGACACTCAACAGAGAAGTCATCAATGCACTTTTGGTTCCGGGACCGTGTTTACTTCCACAATGGGGTAGATTAGGGACTAGACTATAGTTGCCAACTCTCCTGGAATGTCCGGGGGACTCCCGAAATTTGGGCAGTTCTCCCGGTATCCTGGGATAGCCGGCAAATCTCCTGAAAGGGACTTGAGGCTTGTGGTTCAAGTCCTGCCCCCCTGCCTGGCAACACTAGTTTACTAGTGTTACTAGGGAGAAGGAGGGACTTGATGATGCAAATTGCGTCATAAAGCCCCACCCCCATCCCTATGAAACCCCGAAAGGGGTAATTGATAGTCAAGGAATGGGGCTTAATGACATGATTTGCATAAATCGCACTGTTAAGCCCCATCCCCTGCATGCATCTATGGCTTCCCTTTGGGATCTCCCGGAGGGAAGCTTTTAAAAGTCGGCAACCCTGTACTAGGGTCCATTTATGAACAAGTAGAGATTTTTTCTTTGTATCTCCCTGGTGTGAATCACAGTCTCTATCCAATGCCCTTAAAGATCCACCACTATTGTATCTGCCATGGGCTTTCTTTCTGTCCTTTGTGGAATTTGATGACCTCATTGCCAATATGTGTGTTTCCCCTGTGCATAAAGATCACCTGCTGTGAATAACTGTATAAACAGAGCCTTGATATTTCCTCTGTCCTGAACTGACCTATGTGTACTGAATTTCAATGATATTTACTTGCCCTGACATCAGCCTATTGTCAGAGAAGACCACTGACATGTCTGTTAACTTGGCCCTTTTTTGTTAGTCAGTAGCCTGCTGGTAAGACATTGTTTGGAAGCTGGTCTTCATGAATTGTTCTTCCAGTTACCTTCTAGGACTCTCTGGTAAAAATGAGGAGAACCATTACACTTCATGTTCCAGAGCAGATGTTTAAGATTTGAGCTTGAAAAGGCTCTGGGTATGGGGGTTTTGAATAAGCAAAGGTACCTGAATTCTACTGCTAGGCAAAAAGCCTGATATCTTGTCTAACCCAAATCTAAACCTACTCATAATACTTATACATGCGTAATCATGACAAAATAAACTTCTGAATGTCTCCAAATAACCACTTTTTTGATGACCAACCCCCTTCCATGTAAGCTCCACTTGTTTCATAGCTTTCAAAGGGTATATTTACTAAAGTCGATTTTGCCAAAAAAGACCAAAGTCCCGGGACTTTGCAGGTGATTATGCGATCGACCAGGCAAACATCGCTGGGCAGAAATCGTCCAGATGTTTGCCATCTAAAAAATACAAATCACTGTATTCACTAAGGGCGATTTTACTAAATCGCCTTTAGTTTATTCGGTAAAGCGCAGAAAAACCAAGCGCCTTGTGTGTGGGGGCGCTTTCAATGAAAGCGCCCCACACTGTACCAGAAAAACACGTCAATAGATTTGACATGTGATTTTCTCTTTCCAAAATGTAAGCGCAGCATGTTTTGAATGCTTAGCATGGCTGCGCTTTGTAGTAATATCAGCGTCAGCATGTTAAGCCTTTTAAGCATGCTGCGCTTTAGCCAATGAATATAAAAAAAACCAAAAAAACTGTGTCAATAAAACATGGACAATATACATTTATACACGTCACATGAAAATACACATTTATAAACCATAATATTTTCCCCTACCATCTAAAATTAATACAGGTGACCACAGTGTGTTTTAAAAAACTTCTGTTAAACTAAAGTGTGTTGCATAAAGTAAAAAAAAATATTTGTGACTCACCGTTTAGCTGTCATCATTCTTGGGACAAGTTGCTTGTAGTTTCTTCTTTCTTTGCAATTATTCTTCTCAAGTTGCTTGAAGAATCTTGTCCGTTTGCTTGAAGATGATGTTCCGGTCCTTCCTTCTGTTCTACGCCCTCTTCTGGCACTTCCTCCGACGACAGGTTCATGGGAGCCGCTACTAATGACCATTCAGACACTAGAGGGCACCCTTTTATACAAATTATGATGTCATAAACACTAGAGCGCTCACTAGAGCCGACTAATGTAAATGACGTCATAATTTCTATAGAAAAGCACAGTGATTTACCCCTTGAAAAATCGATGCAAATCAACGGCGCTAGAAAATCTTGAGTAAAAATTGTCAGTTAGTGAATACTGCGTTTCTAACAAAAAAATCCTGTCGAGAATGATCGATTTGAAATCGCTTGCACAAAGCGACTTTAGTAAATATACCCCAAGAGTGAGGTAGATGTGGGACACTGTTTACAACCAGGGCGAGTGCTAGGGTGCCCACCTGTTTATTAATTTAACTTTATATAAAACACACATCTTGTAACCACAATAAAAAAAAAACAAATCATAGTCACTACTATACAATACAAACAGCATCCTCCGCTATACAATTCACACTTCATCCTAAAAACTGCCACACAATACAGACTATATATATCTTAGTGACAGACATACCATACAGACATTTAACCTAGTGACCGCTATACCATACAGGCTGCCATACAATACAGACTGCATCCTTCTGACCACTGTACAATAAATTCAACATTTAAAAAAGGCCTCCTTGTGTCATAAAAAACAGAAAAGATTTGTAACCACAATACAAAAGAAGAACAGCCTCCCAGTATTCCCCATCATGTCTCCAGCATCCCAGTACTCCCATCATATCTCTGCAGCCCCCCAGTATCCCCACCATGTCTCTGTGGCTCTATCACACCCAAATCACTGCAGAGAAGAGAGTGTGAGCTGGTGAAAGAGATGCCTTCTCTGTCTCTTTTAGAAAGTGATAATAGAAAATCTTTGAAAAAGTAAATGTATGTAAATACTGGTAAATAGTGATATGCAGGTAAGTTAACCAGGCCCGGCAACAGAAATCTGGGGGCCCTGTACACTCATGTCTTTGGGGCCCCCCGCATATATGCAATCTACGTTGCAACATGCAACATAGATTACGTTTCAGAATTACTGCGCATGCGCAGTACA
>WWET01004262.1:42744-54981 GCA_011038615.1 Limnodynastes dumerilii
ATGCCGCTACTATGCTCTGATGTAAATATAAAAAAAAAACCCCACTTAAATGGGTTTTTGCATGGATAGGACGTATGTTGCATCTGCATTGCTCATCCGTCAGTTTTCTGGATCAGGTCATTATTGGTGCAAGTGTGCAGCGTGGCTAAACAGTTTTGGAATGTAAGGGGTTCTAATTCATTTGAATTCTATTGAATTCTGTTTAAATTTGCCTTCACTTGTAGACTTGCACCTGTTTTGTCCTTGCGATTGTACTCCCAGGATCCACCGATAGTTCTTGGGGAGTGATTTCCCAGATTCCAAAGGAGGGCGACACTCATTGAAATATAGTTATAAGATGTATAACTAGAATTGTAGTTATAAGTCAAATGCTATATTGTTCATTGGGTTTATACAACTATGCTGAGACAAGTGTATACCTCTGCTCTGAACTATAATAATTACTCTAATTTGCATGTAACACAAAAACAAATGGATGTATCTAATTGTCAATTTAACATGTGCTTTAATAAGAAATATATTTTTAAAAAAGTGCAGTTAAGGATCAGCCCGTGTGTGTGTGTGTGTGTGTTTTTTTTTGTAATAATTTTTGAGATGTGATAATTCTTACAATTTCAATGATTACAGCAAGCCCCAGTGACCATGCTAGATCATCCCTCCTTACCATCTGCTGAAACAGTTGTGATACTGAACAGATATCTGCCTGTGCTGCACAAAAGTTGGACAGATGATCATGTATGTGTACACACAGCCCACATCATACCATTGGTGATCGTGATTTTTAGGACGTTCATAAAACCCTGTTGCGAGTCCCCACTGCGAAGGTTCGAATTGCAAATTAGGGACAGCCGAAAGCTGTTTTTTTTACTTTCCCTGTTTTGAATGTGAGCCCTCTCAGGATTTTTTTTATGAATGGGTGAGTTGCCATTCACTTTTGGAAGTGCTGCCGCCGGGGTCTTAGGGTTAGGTTGTGTGTGTGCGTATGTGTAGGAGACTTAATGTTAGGCTTTGTGGAGGGGGACTTGGGGTTAGGCTACGTGGAGGGGGACTTGGGGTTAGGCTACGTGGAGGGGGACTTAGGGTTAGGCTGCATTCTTAATGTTTGGGTTAGGGAGCGGGTTGGAGGAAACTGACCTTTCAGCGCACAGTGTTCCGGGGATCGATTGCTATGCCTCATTGAGGCAAAAGCAATCGATATCCCAGCCAGTTTGGAAATGGTTGGGAAGCGAATGTCCCTTTCGAAATAGGGCTGTTTGATACGGGGACCCACACTCATAAAACCCAATTAACAGTGACCTTTTTTTATCTGCAAAAATTAAGATTGTGGGAACGTACACACTCTTTAGATATCGTTCCAGGTGGTCAGGAATTGTATAATCTGCCTGACAATCTCATGGGTGTGTACCAAGCTGTATGCCAAGTTTAGGCCTCTTGGATGAGGATGATATACAGTATGGAAGAGTGTGGCATTCTCTCCAAGGATGTCTGGAAGACTTGCTGCATTTAAGGTTGCTTTCCATGTATGTTTCCAAACATGCATAAATATAATTGACTATTAGAGATGTTGCACCAGATCCAGACCTCCGTACATTAGGCTACTTACACAAGCCTCTTGTGTAAGTAAGCCTAACTGTAACATTTATACATGCGCGCACTCGATGTTGTGCTAGGCGGTCTGGCTGACAGGGCGGTCCATACCATCCACTCATCAAAACTCTGCATGGCGGGAGGGGACTCTTTAAATTCTACATTATGGGCTGGCTTTGACTTCTGTGTGAATCAGCAGTTGTATGACCACTGATCTGTACGGGAGACTTCGGGCCAGATTTACTAAGCTACAGGAAAGAAAAGGTGGAAATGTTGCCCAAAGCAACCAATCAAATTCTAGCTGACATTTCCTAGTATGTAATAGCGAATAAAAAACTAGAATCTTTTCCTTTCCAGCTTAGTAAATCTGGCCCTTAAGGTTGCTCTATGGCAGCGCAAGTGTTACAGAGTTCGCCTGTTAGAGGGGCGGACTATTGGACCTTTGTATGCACGGAACACATATGAAGGTCTTGATCTGGCCGTTACATTTAAGTGCTGGCAGTTTTGCAAATTTCATATAAAGTATTGCTATGGATTATTTATGTTTTGCAGCAAAATTAGGTCATTTTTTCTTTAGTGATGGATAACTTTAGTGCTTGTAAACTTTTTTTTTTATTGTGCTATTTGTTATGCTATCTGAATGTTTACCAAAAAATTACATATAGCGTGTACACATTATTTTTTATCCTAGAGCTGATAATATACATGTATGGCCAAAAAGCATGGATTAAATGACAGTAAAGGCTTAAGAATATACAGTTTCAAGTAACTTGTTCTTTGAAAACCTGACTTTTTCTGCTGAATGTCCCTGGTGTCAGCCTCAGGGCTACTTTCTTAGTGATTGTGGCAGTTCACCTCTTGGTTACCACAACTTCTGCTACTTAACCTTGATCTCTCATTTGTAAATAGGAAATGGAGTTTCCTGTATCTGTTCACATGGAAATGTAATGCATTTCCATTGTGCCCTGACCTGATCCACCCACTTTGTCCTCACCACTCATTCACTGCATACAAAGTACATGTGCCAAGCTGTCTAACGTGTTTTCACACGAACCAATAGGGAAAAATGACGGATTGCTGGGAACAGAACTTGTTATATGATTGGTTTGAGGACGCTTGTCTGTATTAAACAGTTATCTTTATCTATATTTTGTCATTTATTTGTAAAGTGCTCCCAATGAAGCTTAACAACGTGTCCAAACCAGAGCTGGAAGTGAGGGGGTGTACGGGAGTATGTCATACCGTCGCTTCTTCCACTGATTTAAATGAGAAGCTATAAATCTCCATCCACTTCTGTTATTTCCATATTGCCACGTCTAAACGTCCACTTTGACCATTGGTCCAAACCAATAGAAAGTTGTTGACTAGAGAGAGACATGGCAGTCCATTGACAACAGCTGGACAAACCTACTTCACATGGCTCTTTTTAGCCAGTGGTTTATTGGAACATACCTGGAAAATAAGCCATCGTCCATGCCTTAGACGTTCTCTTCATATGTATTAATTGCAATGAAGGCTGGTTTTGACAGATATGGTATTTATTGCGTTTGTGCTTCAGTATAAATGGACTGAACCCAGACTTAGGTAAAATGCTTATTTTGCACATGCGAGATGCGGAAAACAATTTCACTTGTGCGCATGTGCACACAACGCACTTTCATTGCGGACCTAGATCCTCACTTCCATAATGGGTGTGTTTCCGATGGGATGCGTACGTGAGAGGAGAGGTTTGGTAATTGTACAGTAAGGGCTGGTTTCAGCCCTTGTGTGTTATCCAGGTTTCCACACCATCACCATTTAACATGGGGACAATGCAGAAGTTGGGATTCCAGCTTTGGAGATCCGAAGCTGAATCCGATGGGGATCTTGCTTCGGAGCTCCACTAGAACTGCGCTCGGAGCGCTGAGCAGAGCGGTAATGGAGGTCTGGATCTGGTCCAATGAGAGTAATTTATATTTGGGGTGTTTGAAGATGTAAATGATCACTTACTTACATGTGCTCTTGGGTTGAAGCTTTTACATGGGAAAAACAGACAAGAAACTTTATGCTGGCAAAAACTAAATTAAAGGCTTCTATTACCAAATCCTGACTGCATTCCCAAAGGACCCATAGACCAGTGTCATGCAATTTAGCATGATGAATGATGGCACATTTCTTATAAATCCCTGGAAATATATTGTCCATGTATCGAGAAAATATGTCTCGATGAGGCATAGCGATTGATCCCTGGAGCACCAAACACAGTGCTCCAAAAGGTAAGGCTAAAAACTAACCCACCCTCCCCTTACTCTACCCATAACACTCCCTTCCCCACAGCCCTACACTGACAAAATTGAAAATATGGGACTGAGAATCCGGTTGCTCATGATTTTCCTATTAAATATCAAAATGGGGAAAGATTAAGTCTGGATAGCTTGGTACACGTAGGAATTGCCCATAGTGGCGAATTTAAATCCCAAAACCCTCTCCCTTGTGATTGCATGCCCAGCATCCGAAACTCATCTGATTAAAAATGAAACGCCTCCCTCATTCAGAAGCAAGTGGCGATGACGATGCAGGAGTTTGCCCACTTTTCAGAAGTCTGGATTCAGCCCTTTTTTCTTTCTTAAATTTTGTTTTTTTTTTTTATTTATTTTTTTTCTGGCAACGGCACTCCTGTTAAACTTATTTAGTCCTTGCTGTGGTACTCTTACTTCCAATCCATATACACTCTCTGTATAAAATGTATTCAGTACACGTCTCGACATGCCGTACCATTGGTGTACAGAGATGTGGAATGAATAAAATTTGATCATTGCAAATCTGCAAATGCCTTCTATCCAGAAATTGTGTGTATATACATACACACCTGCATCTATAAGAGATTTTAAATATGAAAGAGAAAAAAACTGCTAGACCTTCATGGTTAAAGTAGCTTTTTTCTTTCATATTGAAAAATTTAGAGTGCCACTCTTATGATCATGGATGTATGAGCTGCAACTAGCTGAGCTTACACACGAGTATCTTGCTGGAGTGCCATCCATTAGAGACTATATATATTTATATACATACATACATACATACATACATACATACATACATACATACATACCTCAGTAATGTTTATCTATATAAACCAGTCATATAAAAAAAACTGCATACATGGAAAATACTATACTATTGGAACAACTTTATTTTAACTTTTTTTTTTTTCCACATTTAATTTGCGTCCTCCTGCCATTCAACATGGTTTTTCCAAGATGCACCTTTTTTTTCTGTTGCTCCCAACTCTTCAAAGTGGCATGTGCCTGGGTAATATACGCATAGGAATCTTGTACGTTTGTGCCTGTTTATGTCGTGCATAACTGCGGACACTTCTGTGTCCATAGAGCTTAACTTTTCTGTGCGAATCTGCATCCGTACGTACACAGATAGGTATTCTGCATGCCTAATCCCACCCCTATTATGAGATTTAGGCATGCTCAATGCTTGCCCCGCCCTGACGTACAGATCTCATTGCACACAGAACAGAGTTTGTGCCCAATGTGACCTGAAGCGTAACATGTGGCTTGAGCATGTGCAGATGTCCTTGCAAGGGAACTTATACAAGCAGATAAAGGGGGTGATTCAGAGATGCGACTGTGAAAAGATCGCAAATATACGTAACTAAGTTAAGATCTTAGCAGGTTACAGCCCACTGCATAAACAGTCACTCCCCTTGCAAACAGCGGCGGATCTTAAAGTTCGACCACCATTGACTAACCTTAACTCTGCGCTGTCATTTGAGATCTTAAAGGGAAATAGTTGTGGTTATTTGAGATCCTAAGTGTCTGCCCGCGCCCACTTTCCCTCATCTCCCTGCCTTCCCCCGCCCATGTGCTTGCGATCGATTCACAGGTCCGCGCTTAGCGAATTTAAGATCCTAACCTCTACGTAGGCGGCGTTGCACTATTACTACGCATGCGCAGTGATGCAAATTTTCTAAGATCCTAAATATACGCACCTAAGTAGCGATAATATCGCATCTCTGAATCTGGCCCAAAGTCCCCTTTATCTGAGTCTGAACCATAGTGTTTATGCAAAGTATAATTAGGGATAATTAAACAATTCATTCTCTTTCTGTATTATTTATTGGGCCTTAAGGAACCTAGGTTTCTACAAAATGTTACCAAACAAAAATAAAATGTTGGTTGCATTACAAAGATAGCCTGGAAAAATCTGTCATTAGAACTGTACCCTTTAGAATAGAATGGTATTAAGAATATGCTGGTCAGTAAAGGTGGAATAAATGTCCTAATTGAAGACATGATGTATATATGGCTATTAACTCGAGAGGTTTCTACACATTAGAACAGAGTAGAAACATTACATCAAGATGAATCAGGGAGTTTTGGTGGTCAAGAGCTCTAGAGACGAATCTTTAATGGTATCTCAACGTTTGTATGATTTTAATGGATTTGCCTGCCATGTTTATGTGGTTTACTTATATAATGTATATGTGGAAAGAGGGATCAATTTCATGGATTGTCTTATGAATCCTAAATATTTTTAAACATGTTATAATCCTTTCTGTAAGAAATTGTACTAGTTAATTGTGTAGTCAAATTAATTGTCAACGATATTTTTTTTTTTTTTTTTATTCCTGCATTTTGCGAGCGATCAGATCACTGATAATTCTGCATTCTGAATCGTGACCTATTCAGACTAAGGAGGAATGATGCTTTGACAGAGGGGCCAGGTTGAAATAAAGTGGGCGTTCCTTAGTAATGCAATGCACAGTATAGGCATGTCCTTTCTCTGCAGATCAATCCAGACTTCCAAACCATTGGCGTTTGTTGTTCTCTGGAGCCGAGACAATTTAAGGTAGGCCCTGTCCATTGTGCGAAGGGAGTGGTTAGTGGATGTAGATGGATATTGCGGCCCTGTGATTGTAAATTCCTATGCATCTGTTATTTGAGAACCGGTGGCATACACTTGACTACATTTCCTCTCCTAGGACTGGTGTGGTGTATTGTTATTGTTGGGTTTATTTATACATTTTATTTATTTTTATTTTATTTTTAGCTCTAGCAGCCTGTTGCCATATGTTTTGTCAAATTGTTTTTCCCAGAATTTGTTTCTACAGACAGAAATTAAATTCTGCATACATTCAACCACAGTCAATCATTCTGCTGTGTAACCAGAGAGCTATTCCTGTTTTCATTGTAAAAACCTCTCCCTGTCTCCTTGCCTCACCTGCCATTACACGAAGTGCGCAGAGTCTGAGGCTTTGTGCACTCTGCCTGATAGTCACACTTGTTTTACCCATGAGAGATTTTGAAAAGGATAGGTAAGAAAATACTTCAGGGATACTTGTTACAATATAGAAAATGTTATATTTGTTTTCAGGCATTTATCTTCGTTTGCAGAGCTTACAATCCAGATTCTCACCTTGTGTCATAGTAAAAGGTAATGCAGTATTTGTAAATTCTAGCTGCAAATAGCTCAGTATCTTCTGCAATGGCACTCACTTTTGTCATGTTGCGAGTCCCCACCGCAATGGCTGTCTTTACGAAATAGAGACAGTCTAAAGTTGCCTTTCCTCCTATTTCTATTTTGAATTTTTTTATATTATGAATGGGTGAGTATGCGACTTGCATGCTCGCCCATTCACTTTTGGAAGTGCCGCTGCTGTACCACCCTCTCTGGGAACTTGGGGTTAGGCTGCTGGGGGGAAGACTTGGGGTTAGTCTGCAAGGGTGGGGGGGGAGACTTAGGGTTAGTTTGTGGGGGAGGAGACTTAGGAATAGGGTTAGAGAGGGGGTTGGGGATGGCATGATTGCTATGCATAAACTATCGATATCTCAGCCAGTTCGGAACTGGCTAGGAACGAACGGCCCTTTTGAAATAGGGCTGTTCGCAATGAGGACCCACACTCCTGTTGCCTGTAGCAGTAGCTTATTGGTCGCTTGTTATAATGGTATGTACTGTTTTAGTGAGAAAAGGGGGTTCTATCCAAAAGTTGTCTTTATGATGAATGTTTGTAAATTATATATATTTTTTCAACCTCTTTGTGTGGACCTGCACAAGGCCATTTGTCTAAAAGCCTTCCATATGGTGATTGTCAATGAAGAGGTTAAAGACACTGCTGTGCAGTCGTAGGAGAAATCCCCTAGTGTATCTGTCTACTGCATGTAGGTTGTGCATTTACAGCTGTCTACCTATGGACTGGACTCTGCTTAAAGGCTCTTGTATGCCTAATGCACTTAAATATAATCTAATTGTCTCTGCTCAGCAAACTGCTCAATTATAAATGATTCTCAGAACAATTGTGCACACTAGGAAAAATGTGTTTTTAACTCTTGTATAAAAACAGTGGCCCCACGAGCTTGTTTCCTTTCACCCAGCATATGTTCATATAATCATAGGAACGCATGAGGAGGTGGCTTTAGATAACTACTGAAGGCTTTGGACCACGGGATGCAATTGCCAGGATAAAGGGCCCGTTTTCGAGAGAGCCACAGCCAAAAGCTGTAACCATAGTGAGAATATACATACTGGAATGGGGAGATGTCGAATGTCCCATATTCGACAAGGTACCTCTTCTGCTTAGGATTAGGCTCCGGGGAGGATCAGGGTGCAGAGAGTGGAGTGTTAAGCTGTTCGCGAGATATGCAGTCACAGGAGCCATCTTTTTTTAAGGCTGGCTGCCAAAACATTACTGCACTTGGCATCTTACTGCCACAAAGCAGGGAACCACATCCATGGACCAGTTTCTTACTTCCAGTGGTGCAGTGTTTGGAGCTCTGGACAGCGCTAGTGGGGATCTGAAATTAGACAGACATTAGACACTCTGGATTCATTCTTCCAAATCCAGTTGTCACTTAAAGTGGAGAGGGCAGCATGTGTAGAGTGCATAGGTGAAAAAAAGTAAGTCTTTATCACACTGATCCCAGGACACGTAGTTGCCTTTCCAGCAATCGCTGGAAGTTCTAATTTCAACGACCTGACATTCACTGTCCCCAGGGCACCTGCTGTGACACTTACTGTTCCTGGTACTTGCTGTACCCGTGTGCTGTGCTGTGCTTTGCTTGGTTAGGGTCAGGATTCTTGTAATGTCAACAACCATGTAGGCATTACAATATTTGATTAGACCGCTGTCTGTTCAGTGAACACTGCCGGCATTTCGGTTGCAGCATGTTAACTGTCAAAATTCAGATCACTGGACCAGCAAACCGCACACCCGATCCTAGCAAGCATATTCATAAGCCTGGATCACTCGTATGATGATTGATCTTTTCTTTATTTTGTGCAGTTGAATGACAAAGAAGACCATCTTGCATAATGCGACCTTTTCTACTTCACAACAAAACTTAAAGGGGCTCTTGAACTTGACATTTCTACAAATGTGCTGTGTGCATTGCATAGAACCACATCTGCCCAGCAATTACATAGCTGCTAGATATTCTTCCTTGATGGTAGGATGACTGATGGGAATACATGTAACCAGGGCCGCTGTCAGAAAATGTGGGGGTCAGGGCACCTTAGCAGAAAGTATCGGCGGTAGGATACCACTGACACCTGCTGCTGCAGTGCAAAGGTAAGTATCGGTGAGCCCCATCGGCCCCAGGTCTGGGAAGATGGCGGCCCAGCACATAACTGTACTGAGGCTGGCTTTTTTTCTGTTTATCCTATGAAAAGGGTGATTGTGTCATGTGTTTTTTGCATTTTTTTCTCATTTGTCATAATTTAATAAGTATGTAAACACTGAATTTTTGTCTGGTTCTGTGAAATGGGCTGCTACGATCTGGGGCAACTACCATACAAACTTTAAAGGGTTCAAGCACATAGAGCTTGGATGGACATAGACATGCTTCCTGTGAATTCCCATGTCCCCCCTTCCTTCAGCTGCAGGTTAAGGAAAGTAGATTTCCATAAATATGTAGTCAGGCAGGATAGAGATCCTGTAAATGTACAATGTCTGTATGTTTATACAGTTGAATGTAAACTTATTGTACAAAGCTTTTGGAGTTTTTGCTAGAATTATCTATGGTACAGGAGGTCAGATTTCACCCTCGGGCAGTTTAAACATTGAGAAGAATCCATTATTGATTCATAATATAAATCGTGCTTGCCAACTCTCCTGGAATGTCTGCTAGATTATTGCTGATTCTCCCGAACTCCAATGAGAGTGGGCAAATCACCCTGAAGGCTGGTGCTGCTCTGCTCTGGGTCCCGGCCTGTTGAGGCTTTCTCCCTTATTTGGAGCACTGGTTCTCCCTTTGCAGCTCTGCCTGTCCCATGGCTGCAAGCACTGTAAGTAAGCTGCTGGGAAAGAGATAGCTTGTGCTGATGTGATATGGCTAAATCACAATGCTTGCAGCCAGTATACAGAGGAGACAGAACTAAACAAAAGTTAAGGGGGAAAGATCTTTAGAATAGGGAATGTAGAGCCATATTATGGGGGTTACTAGGGTTTAGGGCTCTATATGTATGCTAAAAGGATTTTATAATATGGCAGTTAATTTGAACTGGACACACCTATAAACTTCCTCCCCAATCTGCCTGAAATTCATTTTAAAAAGCTGATTAATAATAATTAAATTCAAAACACACTTGGGGCCCATATTTACATGGCACTGAAGGCTCAGTTGGTCTAAAAATTGTATATGATTTGCTAGTGGCAGTTTAGTATGTGGTTATTTGTTAATGCAGCATGTAACGTGGTTTGCATGTACCCAGAATGCTACATCTGACAAACTGCCTGTTGGTTCAAGGACTAGTCGTTATGTAGGAGATGGCAACATGTTGTCTATTTTGTAAATGCTGCAACACTGATCAAGCAAATCAAATAATAAAACAAACAAACAAACAGTCCCTTGTTTACTTGTGCTGATGATGGGGAAGACTTTTTATTTTTTTTTTAATCATTTTTGACACGTATGAGGAGGCAACCTCAAACTTAAGCTCTTCCATAATAGAGTTCTGCAGGTGTGCTCCTATTCCAACTCTACTCCAAGGGCCAGATTTACTAAGCTGCAGGTTTGGAAAAGTGGAGATGTTATCTATAGCAACCAATCAGATTCTAGGTCTCGCTTTCTTTTTGCGTACTAGAGAATGTCAGCTAAAATGCTATGGGCGACATCTCTACTTTTCCAAACCCGCAGCTTGGTTAATCTGGCCTCAAGAATCAAATAACTCCCTTAATGTTTCAGATATAATAGCCAGCTAAGTGGACCCAGCATAAGGATTTGTTTGAGATTCAAATGCAGTAGTAAAGCTGGCCATACACTGGGACGATTATCGATCACAGCAGGTGGAGGCCTGCTAAGAGGACGATTTCCCGCCAGGTAAAAAGGTCCCGTTATCCGTGCCATACACCTAATCCTAGCAGAAGATGGAGCCGTTTAGTTAGCCGATAGGCTCTGATTGACAGTAATACTTTTTTACCTCCAGAGAGAACATGTAAAGGAAGTCAACATTATTAGGAGCTCCCAATAACATGGAGAGATTGTTCTTTGCTTAGGCTTGAGTGTATTACTGTATCTTCAGCCTAAAAGCAGGGTTGCCTACATTTTTTTTTCTCTTCCCTCTGGGAGATCTTGGAGGGAAGAAATAGATGCCAGTATGGGGGTGGGGCTTAATTACATGATTTATGCAAATAGTGTCATTAAGCAGGGACGGACTTATCTGGGGCTGGAAATGGTCAACACTATATAGCATGCTTTGGAGGAGGATGTTGGCCCTTGCAGTGGGAGGCCTGGAAATCTGCAGTGTGTAGGGGCCTATTTTCAGATGAAGGCCAGGGACTGTAGTCCAATTAGCCCCATTGTTTATCCATATATTAAGCCCCACCCCTGCCCATCATTACTGCAGTTCATAGTGTTCCTGGAAGTGGGTGGAGCTTGATGATTTCCAGCCAACCCTAGTAACACTAATTGCTATAATGAAAGGCAGGGGGTGGGACTTGTGGGAGATTTCACGGCTCTTCTGGGATACCGGGAGAACTGCACGAATTTTAGGAGTCTCCCGCATATTCTAGGAGAGTTTGCAACCCTTCCTAAAAGTAATGGGGTTAAAAGGGAAAGCTGTTCTATAGATTATAAACTTGCGAGCAGGGCCCTCTTACTACCTAGTCTTGTTTTAAAAGTGCTATGTAATATGGTGCTATACAGAAATCTGTTAATACTGTTTTTCTTGTTTTTGTTGTCTTGACCAAGCTTCAGGTCATATGGAAGGTATTTTAAACAAAGATGACCTCTTACTAATGGGTAGCCTCACCCAAATATTTGCTTATGATTAAAATGTTGGGTAGAGTGACATATGAAATGTGTGCAAGTGTATATATAAATGGAGAGATGCAGCCAAAGTGACCACTGTGTAACTACAAGGAACAAAAGAGAGGTCCGGTGCTCCTAACAAACATTATATAACACTGTGTCAGCACATGGAGGTTTAGTTCACAACATAGCTATATTGCGTTAAGCTCACCCAGGGGCGGCCCTAGGGTTTGCGGGGCCCTAGGCGAGGCGCCCCCTCTTGACACCACCCCTCTCCGCAAATTTTTTTAAATTTTTTTTTGCAAGCCTGGCGGCACTGGCCATTGGACGGCGCTTTGTTGCCATAGCAACACATGCACAGTGCCTGGACGCAGGAGTCCAGGCACTGTGTATGTGATTACACAGTCCAGTC
>WWET01004262.1:76555-110955 GCA_011038615.1 Limnodynastes dumerilii
TTCCCTTTGCTTGTGCTTTGTTTTCCTACCATGTTCAGCGTTTCCAAAGAGTGTTACTTATAGTAGTTATACATCTGATCCTACAGATACAGTAATTGTTTTCTATTGCATTAAGGCCAAGGGCCAGATTTACTAAGCTGCAGGTTTGGAAAAGTGGAGATGTTGCCCATACAACCAATAAGATTCTAGATCTCCTTTAACTATTACATACTAGAGAATGTCAGCTAGATTCTGATTGGTTGCTACGGGCAACATCTTTACTTTTCCAAACCCGCAGTAAATCTGGCTCCGTGTGTGTGAGAGAGAGAGTCTATCACAAACACGCCCTTAATGCATTAATGCAATATAAAACAATTATCTATCTTCTGCAGCTTCACCAAAAGAGGTGCTGACAGTGAATGTGAGTTATTCCAGTGTTTATCGTTACATTAAAATAGAGAGCAATTTTGCACACAAAATGCACCTCTCCACAATCAGTGAGCAGTAATGGAACCAATTAAGTTGTATCATGGTTCAGTTTAAGATGATGATAGGTCTTATTTTATTTGTGGAAAGCCTGTTGTTTATAAAGAGTTCTCCGGAGAGGGAGAAACACACTAAATATTGCTTACTATACATAAATACAGTCCCACTTTCTGGTGAATGATGTAGCCTCACATTAGGACCAGCTCTGTTGACTTTATTTGTATTATCAATGTAAATCTCTGCTGATATTGCAGGAGAACTGTCTGTTCTCCTAGGAGTCCTTCAGTTTTCCCCATAGTTCGGGTGTATCCTGGAAATTCCAAGATCCAAAAGAAAGACTTCAGTTTAAAATAATAAAATAGCTTGTGGTGTGTGCAATACAGGAGTATCTCTGTAGCATTACATAGGAATAAAGCAGAGTATAGAGGGTTCTGACTGCTCTATCTCCCCACCCACCTCTTTATTTTCTAGATCTTTGGAGCAAGGTCTTGCTTAAGGGCTGCTGTAAAACAATTAGAATAAAACCAACCTGTTTACTTTAGATTAGAGCTGTCAATGAGAACAAGGCAGTTTATAGAGAATGAAGGGCAAAATCTGCTTTCTGGATGAGTGTAACATAATATGAATGCTGCTTACTACAGCACTATGGTGTCCTCAGGATAATCTGGATCAATACTTCCGTAATAGTGATGCTTTACGATGGCTAGAAACAGAAAATGACTAATTTTTGCTTTTATTTCTAGTATGGGTCTGGATCCAGAGTTCCGTATTAGGAGGGGGGAGGGAGGCAGAGATGGATTCCACTATGTGGGAGGGGAGGTATTTCCATTGCTAAGAGCCCAACTTTGCCCATACTCCCACCTGGCACTGTCTTATCCTGCTCATCCACATTTGGGCCTGGTCACCTTGCTTTTGGGGCCTGATTCAGTCAACTATGTATGTGTTGGGGAACTTAGAATGTATCTCCTGTGGGACAGGGACTAATGTGAATGTGAAATAGTCTCTGTAAAGTGCTATGTAATCTAATAGCACTGTATAACCTGTTAATACATAAACTTCCACCCCTGGGAGAAACACCACCTCCTCGCCCACACTGAAGATTAGATCCAGCTCAGAGCGAATCGGAATTCTGGATCTGAGCAAATGTCGCCGTCCCTGCCTTATTCAAGAATGGGTCCTGTGTCCATAGTTCCCAAAATACAGGCTACACTCCCCATTATGATTTTCCAGGAATCAGCCTTGCCTATGCTGTAAGAGCATGCTGGAATATGTAGTTTCACAACACCGGGAGTGCAGAAGGTTGCCTATGGCTACCATAATATTTGTGAAGATTATATTTTATGCAGCAAACAGTGGAATAGATAAAGTTCTAACCACAAAGTTAAATAGCTGTAAATGATGAGGGAGAAATTGTAATCTACACTTTCATACTTTGCCATAGACAAGTAAACAATTGTCAATGGCCCTTTAAGTCTTTGACCTGGTCATCCATGTAAACTTTGCATTATATAACTTTGTATGGCTGATTATTATGCACTTAGAGATAAAGTAGTGCAGCAGATGGATTTATCATTTTCTTTTATCTGCATTTGTTACTTAGTTAATTCACTTTAAGGGCTTATAAAATATTAACATTGTAATAGAGAAATGGCTCTTAAATACTTAATTACAATATGTTTTTTATGTAAGTGACCTCAAAACACTGATGAAGGGTTCTGTAAAAGGCATAATCTGAACATCAGATATTTACACTCCTAAATAATGTAGGAAACTAAGGCTGTGTAAATGGTAACCTCATGTATTTTTACTGGCTATATTTTGCTGTATTGTATGCAATAAATATCTATTTAGAATAGCGATTAGGTAATATGCGTGCAACTATTTACGTTAACATTAGAAAATCCGTAAAAAAGAAGAAAACATTTTTTCAAAATTTTGACAAATTTATGGAAAAACATTTGAAATCTGTGTCTTGCAGAATTTTCCTTTTGACAGAACTGTGCACAAGGTGGTTTTAAGGGAGCAATAATCTTGCTGCCATCTGCACCCAGAGGAAGTATTATCCCAAGTGAGAGACTTGCAACTGTTACACCATCCCACGATGCTTGTCACATGACTGCACAGAGACACAGCAAACAAGCTGACAGACGTACCAATAAATACGTCATAGCCTGTTTGTTGTCTAATTACTTTACATGTGCTTCACGAGCGCTGCTTGTTTCACATGATTCCCTGAGGTGAATGTGATGCAAAAAGTTAGCTTTTTACATGGCCATTTAAAGAACCATTAAACCATGCAGCATAGTAGAAGTTTAACTTGAAAGTAAATGAATTCGTACTAAGCTGAAGTGTTTTGTTTAGAATACTAAATTGGTTTATTGTTTGACTACTGATCACTTATAACTGAGGAGTCTGAGACACCATTATTGAAGTAAAAAAAAAACCGCCTAAAAAAACAATTGCCAATAGCCCTAATTTCCCGGAAAAGGCCTGAGTTTTGCAGGTTTGACTTTTTCTCTCTGTATTTCTGAGCAAAGCAGATGTTTTTGAATACCTGTATTTCTCCATGTTATACCCCGTTTACAAAAAAAACCCGGGATATTGCCGGGGAAAGTCCCCTTTAAGTGACCTCCTCTTTTGTCAGCCACTAATGCCAGGGCAGACCCGTGTTCAGTGTGATCGGGCCTGACCCAGGAATTTCCCATGTCTGAGCAGCCGTGTTAACGGGGTCTCAGGAGCTGGGCAGATGTGTGCCCCGGCAATAACCCAGGTTGAAAATCCCGGGATATTGCCTGGGCGGCAGTGTGAACATGGTATTGGAAGCAATTCTTAAAATAATTTTAGGAAGGCAACACTGTATATACTGATTAGTGAACAATGATATCAAAATCATAGTACACCAAAATCTCTACCAGCGTCAAAAGATGTCTAGACTGGCTGTAAAAGTTATCTTTGCAAATATATTAAGATGTTGAGGAATGATTCCTATTTAAATCTGTATATCTCTACTGTAAAATGACTAATCGAGTAACGCTATTAAGCAGATCTAACAATCACGCCCAAAGCAAAAAGTGTCTCCAACCACTTAATACTTATCTTTAATCTTTCTTTACTTAGACTAATCAGCTCATAACAGAGGAGGAAAACACATTTGTCATAGGAAATTTTAAGGTGCTTTCAGGTTATGCTATCTTTGTGCTTCTAGATGTAGGGTGGGTCTTCCAAAAACCTGTCAAACCCCTTTGGAAAGGTTTATAAAGGTTTATAATTACTCCTGATTGCTAAGTGGGAAGTGCTTACTGCCGCTTCTAGAAGAAAACCTGGTTATTAGCAAAATGTGTGTCTTTAGTCCTATAAATTAAAGATGACCAAGAAAGGGGAACATAGCATGCATGCTCTAGATGTGTTTGTAAAAGTGTGGCGACTACATGCAATCCAATAGCGCTTAGGATTGCTACCAATTATGGCCCATGGCATATGGGCACACAGCCCCTAAGCTCAATGCTGCTACATGCCCAAATGTGTTCCACAAGAATAGCTTAGTGCGGTGATATGCTGACTGTAAATGGAGGTTATGATTAATGTGAGTGCTTCTGTTGGAATGTAAATGTAAAAATAAAAGCAAACTGTACATTAAAAATATTAGTTTTATTCATACTGAATGTAAGAATGATGTAACACATGTACAATACATCAGCAGCGATTACTGACCCTCTGTAATGTGTTCTATCCTAATGCGAGGGTAAGAAATTGGTTGGGGAAGGTTTGCTCGTGCATATGTTCTGATGTAAATGGTTATTTTTACGTCTGCAGCTCTTACTGCGCATTAACTACCTCCCTCCACCCCCCTCAACATGACCCTCAAAACTGCCACTGCTGCAGTGGCTTTCTGATCTGAATGCGGTGCGATCGCGTGCGCTTCAGTTGGCTACCGTTTGCTCACCTTTGGATTGGACTTTGTCCATTTATTTTTTTGCTATCATTTACCCTTATATTGGTGGTGTGCACCAAGGGCCTTCATGTTGACTACATTGAACAATCGTTCTCTAATGGACCATTTCAAAACAACTATATTATATATTTGTATGATAGTAAAAAAATTTTTTATTTTTTTTTCCCCCTTACAGTTGCTTTTCACAGCCCACCGGTGAAAATAAAAAAGGAACAGCAAAGCTCTTGTTCAGACGCCAGTCTCTCCTGCAGTCAGAAACCATTTCAATATCGTAATGGGGAGCAGTGCCTTTATGCCAGGTGAGTACATGGTACTGAGACTGTAATCTAATGTTACACAGTGAGTTAGGGACTCCATGTTTGAGCAGTTTCTCTATCTACAGTGCCTATGACCAAACAAGACAAGTTGGCATCAAGTCCCCTAACCAAGGTGCTCAGGTGTCTCCACTCCATCACTTCTCCAGGCAAGATCGGGGATTCGTCAATCCGCAGAGCTCGTCTCAGTCTGGAGGATATCTTATGGAACATGGGTAAGGGCTTTGAAGAAAACTTAGCAGAGATTCACTAGAAATACAGACCTGACCAGTGAGGAGTTCTCAACTGTATGGGAATTAACACGATTTTAAATTGTATCATTACAGTAGTCCTATTTCTGTGCATAGAATATATGGTAAACCTCTTCTGCATGACACTGCGTTAATAATCCAAGTGATATGCTGCTCTATAAAGTGATTCCTCTAGTAGAGGAGGGGTTAGCTTTGTCTTTGTGTCACAAGACCATCCCCCACACAGTCTGATAGTCGTGATATTGGATCCTTACTAGTTGAGTAAAAATTGTATGATATTGGCCATGAGTCAGTAAAACTACATTTCCCATAATCCTCTTCAGCCACAAACAAAACAAGAGTTGAATTTCTATAACTGCTGGAAGCAGTATTAACTATTAAAAGTGGTAACGGGTAATGTAACGCTTATTTCAGAATAATGGATGCCATTGGAGGTGAAAGTACTTATGATGCTTTTGGATTTTGTGTTAAACTTTTTATTTATTTTTATAATTTAGGTCCCGATACCCACAGCAGCTGCCAGAGATGTGCCACTCCTTTCCATCTTCACAGAACATGAGCAGAGAGTCTCCAGCCAACTACCAGCGCCAGGTGTCCGAGCCATGCCTCCAATACCCACAGCAGCAAGGCTTTAAGCAGGAGTATCACGACCCCATGTATGACCAGGCCAGCCATATGGGTACCAGCAGGGCTCACCGATACCCATCCAGCGTGATAATCAAGCAGGAGCAAACAGACTATGCATACGATTCAGGTAAGACCATGTCTATGGGAGTTCAAATTCTCTTTAATAACTTAGGGCTGCATCCTGCATGCAGAGAAAATGAGTGTCTCAGTACTGTGCATGTCTGAGGTAAAGCTTTCCAGTGTGTGTGTGTATCTCCTTAAATCCTTCCAGAGGCTGCCGTGGCATGCCTCTTTCTACTTTGGAAAGCACGTGCAGTCTTAAAATGGTTCGTAGGTTTAAGAAACAACAGAGCGCATGTGTAGTAGGTCATTCACATAAACACCGTTAAGACGCAGGTGCTTAAATGTGAAAACGCTCCCAGGTCCCTCATGATCCAGGCTTCTGTGACAGAAGCCCTTCTGGCTGTGGTTCAGGACGACCGCCATGTAGTTTACTGTGTATGTATGGTGGGTGGGGGAGATATGCTAATCGTTGCTAATTAAGCCCTTATGTACTATCCTTGATTACATGCCAGACCCGTTTTTTTCCGTGAGGTTGATCCACGATTGTAAGTCTGATCATAGTGGCAGACTTTGCACAATGTATGACTATACACTTTACTGTAAGACGGTGCCCTAATCTGAGGTGTGTGTGTGAGGCTCTATTGAGATGTGTTCATGGAAATTTGAATATATATATATATTAGTGAGCTCAGTTTGGACTCAAGTTTAGTTAGTACCATCTAACAGAGAAGCCTTGTAAGTGGCGAACAGCTTATAAAAGTCAGAGAATTAGTTACAAATATCTGCAGATATGTGATAAGATAGAAGATCATGATTAGTAACTGAGTAAAGGCTAGAGTGCCAGGCCATGTCTTGTTTGTTTGTGCAAATTCGTGTGTGTGTATTATAATTTTTTTTTTATTTTCTCAAGACTGGTATGGGATTTAATGCTATTTGTACAATTTTGCACAAGCATGTAGTATTTTTGTCATGATTAGGTCCCCCATGCTAGCTCGTCAGTGACAAGTTGTGAGGGAGGTCATTTTAATCACACATAGTTTGAGAAAGGGCTCCTCTGACTGTGGAAATAGAGTAATGATTGATGATTTATAGGTGTTAGTCAGTTACATGCACACCTTTGTCAGATTCCATCAAGTTGTTCTAATGATGTGGGAGGAGTCACAGCTCCCTATAGAGAAGTTAGTAGTTAATACTTTATGTGCAGAGCTGCAGTGGAATGTCAGGATAACACAGAAACTTTTTTTATGGTTCATAAATATAATTTCTGACTGTTACATTCCATTATTGTGGGGTTTTTTATTATTATTTTAGTGGTCCTTTACATACTTGCCTGTCCGTGTATTCTTTCTGCTTCGCTGCAGACTGTCTGCTAATGAGCTAACGTCTGTCTGCTCCATACAACACTGTGTCGCCACAGAATATGGAATGTAAATAAAACTGATTTTTTTTTCAGGCACCTATATGAACGAAGTAAAGTGTGTTAGAAAAACTCATAAGAGATGCTGGCTGTGAAATGACACAGCTAGACTTGTCAGGAGCCTGGTTTGTGTTTAGAAATGAAGTTTTAATTTCCTCCGGTTCCTTGGCCTAAAGAAAGCTTGTGTAGTGTATAACTGAATAAATGGACTTGTCTCTTATGTATACTGAAATTTTATATGTATATTAATCCCAGTAATGCTTGGTACTGGTATATGAATTAGTCTTTATTCTGGAAAGTGTCACACTGATAGATTTTGAGGGATTTAATGCTCAGCGTTGAAAGGACAATGTTATGTTCTTGGTTTAAAATGGTAGCTCGTCCATGGTTCATATTGGCACCAAATGGAGTGTTCACAAGCCAGAGAGCAGTACAAGAACGCGGTCGTCTCTTCCAGTGGCTGATTGGCTGCTGAATCACAGCTGCATCAGTGCCAGAAATAGTATGAAAACAAAATTGGGAACGTGTAGTATGGAGAATTGCCCCTATTTCTACAATTATCCGTTTCCAATAGCAAGTAGGTTAGGGTAAGGCTGTGAGACATGGAGGGTGAAGGTTAGAGTGTTAGAAGGGGAAGGTTAGGGTTTGATTGTGGAACAGGGGGCCGTATGCAGAGCTCCGGCCGCATTGCAAATATTCTACTGCGCATGCACAGTAATTCTGTAACATAATCTACATTACTCGTTGCAACAAGTAATATAGATTACGTTACAGAATTACTGTGCGTGCGGAGTAGAACATATCTGTAAAGCTCTGCATATGGCCCTGGAAGAGGTTAAGGTTAGGCCTCAAGGCAGGAGGGGTTAGGGGATTGTTAAGGTACCTGTTGCTGCTGGAAAAGCCAACTCCCAGGAAACCTCTTGCAATAACATTGCTGCCGCTGCCTTAGTCCATAGAGCCCTAGCATGCTGATCACCGTCTCTAAACAACCTGACTATGCTGTCACTCTAACTGGCATTTAGAAGCTTTGGGGTCATAGCGGTTGATAAAGGAAGGGGTAGGGGGATGCACGGGTGACTGGAACAGAAAATCGCATTTATGACCTGGCACTTGCTCTGTGCATGCACCAGATGGTAATGGTACCCTGGCTTGTTTGACTTTCCCCTCTGTAAATTGTATGTAGGTCACCGTAGCGAACAGCCCTATTTCAAAAGGGCCATTTACTCGCATAGCAATCGATCCCCGGAGCAACCTGCTCCCTAACCCAAACCCTAAATCTGCCCCCCCCACACACACAGCCTAACCCCAAGTCCCTCCTGCGCCTAACCCTAAGTCTCCCCCATGCTGCCTAACCATAAGTGCCCAGCGGTGCTTCCGAAAGTGAATGGGTGAGTATGCGAATATCATACTCGCCCCCATTCATTAAAAAAGAAAAAATTCTGAGGGCTTACAATCGAAATAGGAGCAGGTGAAAAACAGCTTTTGGCTGTCCCTAATACGCAATGCAAGCCTTCGCAGCGGGGACTCGCAACGTGTAAATTGTATGGCAGCGCTCCTCAATCTTTGTCTGTGTATGTTAAATAGAAGTGGTTATTTACATTCTCCTTCCTGGCTCTTGAAAGTGTCTGAAATATGGGATTTAGGTTTCAGATGCTGACTACAAAAAGTGTATGTGTATGTTGTGTATTCTTTGCAATGTGTGTCCAGTTCCTAATTCTCTTTTGCCATATATTTATAAAACAGAAAGGAAACTTTCCTCTCAGCCATATAAGAAGTAGAACTATAAAAGTTGTCTAGCATTTTGACAGGCACTTTGTCTGGCTGCACTTGCTGTCCTGTGACCTTGCAATTGCAAGCTGCACATTTTCTGCATCCTCTGACAGGATTGCATTGCGACCTTGAATTGTAGCTCCCTCCCTCCCGCCTGCCTGCCAGTCACAAACAGGCATACATGGGCTCCTCACTCTCTGAATGGAGTCAGAGGAATTTCATTCACAAAATGGAGGACGAGAGAAAGACGAGAAGTCCCTGTAGGGCTGATTTGGTGCCGGCTTACACAGCCTGGCTGCCTTTTCATAGGTGACTGACATCATACCAGAAATATGGGCTGTCTTGCGGTAACAGTATCTCTTACTGTATTTCTGCCCAAGGCTATTAAGGCGCTGGGAAAAAAAAACATCCCTGCTTTAGAGGTTTCAAATACGCGGCTGACAGAACCAAACTTGCAGCCTTTACATTTGCACTTAAAGGAGCATTTCCAAAAACAAGCAGACAGAAGTGTTGCTAAGTAATATTTGGGGGGTAAAAGAAGCATGTAAAAAGGCAATAATTAACCCCACAAACATACAATAGATTGCTTCATATCTGTTTAATTTTTTTTTTCTTTTTGATCACTTGTGATAGGGTTGTAAAAATACAGTTAAACACCAGGGACCTGTTTGTGACCTTAGATGGGAATAAATTCCCCTCACGTGTGGAGTTCTGGACTTGTGTCCAGAACCCCGCCTTAAACTCTGCACGGCCCTGCATCCATCTGAATACAGATCCATGTGGATCTTCTTCCTTCTACCATCCGCTTACCATATCTGAACTCCTGTCCTATGGAACAGAGTGCAGTAACATTTACAGACTTTAGTTCCTATAAAGCCTGCCTGTCCTAAGACATCATGGCTGTTCTTTCTCCTACACAGTTGTTTGTTTAAGCTATACAATTGAAATTGACTTTTTAATAAAATGGTATTGCAGATCTGCTGGTTCACAGCTTGTAAACAGATGTGACTTTTTTTTTTTTTTAACTCATTACAAACAAGACAGGACATGGCACGACATAAATTGTAGGTGTGAGCAAAGCCAAAAACAAGGGCAGTTTTGCTCCCTGAGTTACCATGCTTTAATACAAAGTGTAAATGTATTTATTTTATTGCAACATGGAAAATACCATCTGATTTTCAGGTAGTATAGAATTCCTGGACATCTTTAGTTTAACAAAGCAATTTAGAGTTGTTCTAAAGCAAAGTGAGACTTTTTTTTCCATCATCAACCATAATGGAGTTTATGCTCAAATAATTTCAAGGTTACCCCCTTAGGCTTTGACACCACAGTCAATGGTGATAATGAAGCACACCGATTCTTTGCTTCATAATGGTGATGGCTATCAAGTATGATGTACTATTAGATCTCGGCCATCAGTGTAGCAGAGGAAGGAGGTGTAGACCATCCCATCATCACTGCGCATAGAAGCCAGAACATGCATGCAGTATATGGACTTAGAATTGAATATAGGGTCATTAGTAACTATATTACCTGTCAGCCGAACTTTATGTAAAGCTGATGTACACTGACCTCTTGTCTTTTGCTAGCATATTGCACTCATGCCGAGTCTTAACTTTATTTAATATTTTTTAGCTTCTGTCATAAAACCCCTGACCTATTTATTTAATTCATTCCTTGTATTTAAAACCTCTAAACAGCTGGACCTCAAATAGCATAAACTTAGAAGGTAACAGTAACGGAAGCACTACTAGGTTTTTCAGATGTGTTTACAATACATTGTGAAATTGATTTGGTCTAATATAAACCTGCTGCACATCTGGTTAATTAACATGCTATGTATAGGTTTAAGAAATTCAGCATCGCCCTTCTGTTTCTTGGTCTATTTTTTTCTGTTGCAAGAAACAATGTGGTTGCTTTTGGTCTGTGCTGTGGCTTTCATTTTATTTTAGATGTATTAAACTTTATTTTATTGAAGCCATTTAAACAAAACCATCTTTGCTTTTTGCAGATGTTCCTGGGTGTCAGTCAATGTACAGGAATGTGGACAGCTACCCAAATATGGATGGTAATTATTTTTTTAGTATTTTGTGTTTGTACGAGGTATGTCTATTAAATAACGAGACTTTTATTTATTGGGATTACAAATGTGATGCTTGTCCCCTTCAACTCTATACTCCCCATTTGCACTAATACATCGCTGTAGTCTTGTTTTCCACCGGTCGAAGGCATGGAGCAAATCAATTTGTCAGTTTCATCATATCTGCCGTTTTCAACTGACTCAAACTGTGTCCCTTTAAGCACTGATTTAACTTGGGAACAGATAAGTCACAAGGTGCTAAATCGGGCAAAAATGGAGTGTAGTAAGGTGATTATTGGTCACAAAGTGCTGTGTGAGCAGGCGCATTGTCCTGGTGAAGAATGAAACCATTTTTCCACAGTTGCGGCCGTTTCTTTCTGACTTTCTCTCAGCTTTTTCATATAATAATGCTGGTAACTGTTGTGCCTTCTGGAACCCATTCTGCCACATGTTCAAGGTCGCTACGTCTGCAGCTATAACCGGTTCTGACTGCTTTGTGTACTAGGTGGAATCACAGTTTGATTATTTTATAGACATACCTCGTATATTATATGTGTGTTCATACAGAAAGTGGTTGGCTTTGCATTTATTTAGATCAAGTTAGCAGTTTGGTATTAAGGGCTGTATTCAGACCACCGGATGTATTGCATATACATCCGGTATACTGCACATGTGTAGTCATTTTTTAACGTAATCTATGTATTTTTTCGGTACATAGATTGCGTGCCCTAAATCTTCTAACTAACGGTCAGATCGTCTAACTTGTTATGTTTTTATTATGAGTGGCTGTAGACCTCTTTAAAACGTATTTGCTTCCTCTGCAGGTTACAGCTATGAGAAACCCATGAGAACCTTTACTGATGATACCTGTGTTGTGCCAGAAAAGTTTGAAGGTCAGTATTTCATATTGTGCCAATACATGGAAAAGAATATATATATATATATATATATACGCACATTTTGTTATCAAGCATGACTTTTCTAATTTGACCTTGCTTTTGTTTGGATTGCAGCGGGGGATATTAAACAGGAGGTTGGGACCTACAGAGACGGCCCTCCCTACCAAAGACGGGGGTCGTTACAGCTGTGGCAGTTCCTCGTGGCTTTGCTGGACGATCCCTCGAATTCCCACTTTATTGCCTGGACCGGCAGAGGCATGGAATTCAAGCTAATAGAACCTGAAGAGGTGAGCGCATGATGGATGACTGAGTAGTGTTCATCCCCTCCATGGTGTTAGGTGCTTTCTGATGTAGTTTGGAGGGTGTATAGCGGGCCTGGACAACCTGTGGCTCTCTAAGTGTTGTGAAACTACCAAGCATTCTTTGACTGCACAGGCATAGCCAATACTTGACAAAGCATGCTGGGAGTCGTAGCTTCACAACACCTGGAGAGCCACAGCTTGGTCAGGCCTGGTGTATAGTATAAAATGCAGGGGTTCCTCTTCATGTTTAGTCTTGAATTGTTTAAATAAACTGTACATAATGTTTCCCAGTGAGAGTGGCACTGAAACCCCCCATAATTGTGCATTGTAGAGCTGTAAGACTGGTATGGTAGTGGCTAGAATCTCTCAAGGGCCAGATTTAATTATTTTTGAATAACATTTTAAATTCAATCCTGACCCAGTGGACATATTAGAGCTTGTGAACAGCACACTAAGTAAATTGTATATTTATGGGTCATAATGTCCTTTTTTTTTTCCCGCTCCCCTTGTCTATTTTTCACATGGTTAAAAAGCTTTAAAACAAAAATGTTTTCCAGTATAAGGGTTACTGGAAAACTTATTATGCGCCATCTAAAATATCCTAGGGACTACCATTTATACAGCTACTGATTTCACTAGTTCCTGTTCAATAAATGACTATTGGAATAGCAGCTTGTATTCTATGTATTGCAAGAGCCACTATATTGAAATATAAATAAAAAAGGAAAAATGTACTCTCCGTTTAATAGCTGTTCCTCAGGCTACTTTATTCTAAGCGGAACACCCAGAACCATTTAATCTGTATGTAGCATGGGGTGGACCCTGATGATAAACTAGCAAGTCATTTTATGACCTGGAGATGCACATTGTAAAGTCTGTTTAATAACTGTAAATTACTGCTTGGAATTAGTCTTGGAGCCTGATCAGTCTTCATGGAGCCGACTTAAATAAGCATAGTGCTTGATTTATTTATTTATTTTTTTCTTTCGTGATGCTGCGTGTTAGAACGAAAGAGTGGAACAATTGGCTTAGTCGTGTGGATTTTGATAATACCACTAGAAAGTACGCTTATAAACAAACCACTTTTTTCTACATTAACCTCGGCTTCCATTACATTAACTCTTTAACCTGAACAAAACAAATTATAATATTCCTTTGCTGACAATTACATTTTCTGAATTAAGTGTTATCCTTGTGTATTAACTTCATATATTTTACATGTAAATATTCAAAGCTTGTAAAACCTGTTCTAATCCAAAGCAACCAATCTGAATGTCTCTTATTAGCCTGACAACCATTAGTTAGCTAGTATTGGGTTGTATCTGCTATGCCTATGCTGTTGGAGCAGGCTGGGAGTTGTAGTTTCACAATACCTGGAATAAAAAAGGTTGCCTTTCTCTGATTCATACAGTATATCCATCCCATTCAATTCTGTTCACACAATTATCCTAGTTCCCAACCCTCTACTCCCTTTATTTAATGTCACAATTTTTTGAGCTTATGCATTGTTGGCAAGGATTAAGTGTATGTCTTGCCTTTAGCCATATTAGACCTTTTACAAGTATGATGGACAAATATTTTTTTTTTGAAGTTTTAACCCCTTACTTGATTTTCAGGTTTGTTTTTATTTTTTATTTTTTTTCTGTTTTTTTGACATTTGTGACCTGTTTTTGCAGGTTGCCAGACTCTGGGGCATGCAGAAAAACCGGCCAGCCATGAACTACGACAAGCTCAGCCGTTCTCTACGTTATTATTATGAGAAGGGAATCATGCAGAAAGTAAGTGGATTGAAACGCAAGCGACTGTGTCATAAAACTTGGTGGTGGATTATATTGTGTCAGAGGTGTTTTTGCATTTAATTTCACTGTTGTGTATATTTCCGTTCCACACTATATTCATTCATGTTTCAGACTAAATATCAGGGTCAACTCTGGTGTGCAGGAAACCTTAATTTGTGTCTACTCCATGGCATAGAATGAGGCACATATTTCATAGACACTATTTTGGTGGTTTTGTAACATCCAAATTATTGGAATCACACAAATAATAAACCTTTTACTTGCTGTGCACATAGAAATTGGATAGAATTAATAGTGTCCCTTAAGAGTATGTATGTCTTTAAACATGGCTCTGAAGAGGGAAAGTTACCAGTCTAATGTGTGCATAATAATTGTCACATGACAGGAAGTTATAATGCATGTATAAATGACAGTAGATAATGTCTGAGTCCTGTCTGTCACTAATATACCTACTTAAGTGATGATGGGCTGGGCTTGTTATATGTTTAAGTATATCTCGATGTGGCCCACTGTGCTAATGATGGAAATGTCCTGCAGGTGGCTGGTGAACGCTACGTCTACAAGTTTGTGTGTGAACCCGAGGCTCTCTTTTCACTGGCTTTTCCTGACAATCAGCGTCCTGCCTTGAAATCTGAGTTTGACAGACAGATCAGCGAAGAAGACACTGTCCCTTTGTCACACCTGGATGAAGGTGGCGTGTACCTTCAGGATGTGGGAACTGTCCCTTCCCAAAACTACAAAGGCGGCTACAATTACTAGAAATGGCTGCCATGTAATCGTGTATATATGGGTACATTTTGTTAGCAATCATCATATGAATGTAGATGCTTTTTTTTGTTCTTGTTTTTATTGCAAGAGCCTGGTGTTAAAACAACATGGACTTTATTTAGCTGTTAGTTTTTGAAACCCAGGTTGTATTTGGGCGTTTGTAATATGGCCTTTTCCAGATACACTCTTTGGCTGTGGTGTATTTGAGCACCAGATTTTAGATTCCTCTTAAATAAAGCTAAGCTTAAGAATTGTTGATTATTTCAGGAAATGCATGTTCTCCAGCATCCAGCATTGAAGACACAATCCTCTCCTTCAGGCTTTTTATTTTATTTTTCTAAAGAGACTTTTTTCAGCGCCATTTATTTGTAAGGAAGGATTTTGTTGAGTGGATTTCAACTAAGACGGCATCAAACCAGTGCAATAATCTTGGAATCTACCAATGCTAATGTTTTCTGCCTTTTTGAAATTAAAACAGTTTGAAGGAATTGTGGCTTCCTTTTTCTTTCACATGTCTCTGTTTTGCCTTGGGTTCTACAAGCCAATATTGGGTACCATGTAGAAGAAGAATACATTTCTCTAAACTTGGTTTACTGGATAATGTTTTTATATACTTGACATTGAATCAACACAGCCTACACCAATTCCCATTTATTGTATTGGCCCAACTTCCTTCTTCAGTTTTAAATAATTTATACCCCGTTTACACTAAACCAAAAACACGGGATGTTGCCGGGGCAAGCCCTGACGACCCGGGTCGTGGCTCAGTGTGAACGGCTGCACCTGCTGCTACCCAGATCTATTGACCCGGGAATTAGACCTGGGACATTTGGAGGTTTATTCCTGGGTAGCCGTCAGTGTGAACGGTGCGACCCAGGTTTTTAAACCAGGGTCTCACTGAAATAAGCTGTTTTGAGACGCTTTTACATGACATCAATAGTATGCTGCTGATAAAGTGTCCCGGGTCAGACCTGTTCGGTGTGAAGGGGCCTGACCCGGGAATTTCCCGTGTTTAGGCTGCAGTGTGAACGGTCTCAGGAGCTGGGCTGATGTGCTCCGGCAATAACCTGGGTCGAAAATCCTGGGATATTGCAGGGGCAGCAGTATGAACATGGTTTTATTTTTGTATTGCATCAAAAATATATATTTACAGTAAGAAAAAAATGTATCAAAATCAGTCTTAAAAGAAGGCCAAAAAGCACAGTATTTTTTTAGGCATTTTCTGTAGTTTAAAACTTATAATGTGTAAATAGATGAAAAGCAACTTAAAGAAAAGCCAGAAATAATAGCATGCTAGGGTCCAGATTTACTAAGATGCAGGTTTGGAAAAATGTAGATGTTGCCCATAGCAACTAATAGGATTCAAGCTGACATTCTCTAGTATGTAATTGGAAAGTGAGAGCTAGAATCTGGTTGCTATGGGCAACATCTCCACTTTACCAAACCCGCAGCTTAGTAAATCTGGCCCCTGGACTTAAAGCCCAAATGTTGCAGTCTCTTGAATTATACAATTTAAGCAACTCTATGTTAACAGAAAAAAAAACTTTACCTGTATATGCCCCATCACCAATACCTGATGATCACTTTATACAGTTGTGTTCAGAGTTTCATTTGTTTTTGTATTTGTTATTGAACTTGCTAATGAATTGTCTACACTTTTCATTGACATTGCATCGAGCTTTTGTTTACATTGTGACCCATATTTAATGACTAACTTTAAAAAGTGGACATGCTTTCAGCATGGTCTAGTGCAGGGGTGGCCAAGCTCGGGCCTCGTGAGCTACCAGCGGTCCATGTCTTCCAGGTCTCCTTGTTGTGTTAATTACTGACTGATAAATTCAAAAAGATCTACAGTTGGTAGTGATTATCTCACCTCTGACTATCTGAGGAGACCTGGAAAACATGAACCGTTGGTAGCTCACGAGGCCTGAGCTTGGCCACCCCTGGTCTAGGAGGTTAAAATGGAAGCAAGCAACATTTATCAGGATTTAATTTTTTTATATCTGCAGATAAAATATTTATTTAAACTTGGGCTAGGACACTTTACCGCTTAACTTTAATACTGTTTGATGAAATTTGCCTTCCCTGCAATTCAGCATGGTTTTATTATCTGGTTATCAAGTTATCGTCACAGCATGAAGTGACCCAATAAACAGGATAACTTTCCTGTAAGGAAAGGTCCTGATATTGGACCGGATTCACAAACGTGTCCTCACCTACTTCACCTGTCCCCTCCCTGTTTTTAGGTACCTTATGGTACTTACGAATGCTACAGGGCTACCTTATTTAACTATGCAAGGACATTATGCCTGATCCAGACCTACGCATGAGAGCGGAGCGTATTACCCACGACACTCCCCTTACCTTCCTTTCATTACGCCCGCCGAACTTTTCCATGTGTTCATACATATTTTCGTAGCGACGCGCTGTTCGTAGGGGCCTAAGCACGCCCATACTGTACAATTTAAATGGCTCCCCCCGCTTACATTCTTTAACTCCAGCGTCCGTACTAACTGCGTACTATAAACACGCCCCGTCGTCAGAAAATACGGACGCCCAAATCGCCGCTACGAAAAGGTCTTTGGTACGACCGGAACTTGTCACTATGCACATGCGCAGTGTGCTTTTTATGGCGATTTTACGCTTACGATCAGCTTTAGATCGCCTGCCAGCGTAGGTCTGGATCAGGCCCATCGACACAATTCTCATATTTTGGGCTCTATACACCACCACAATGGATTTGAAATGAAACAAACAAGATGTGCTTTAACTGCAGACTTTAGGCCTGATCCAGAAGAACGCTAGGACGGGGGAGCGTAAGCGTAAGATCGGCTTTTCAGCCGATCTGCACATGCGCCGGGCAGATTTTGCCCGGCGTTGCTACGGCAACACCCGATCCTAATCCATTGCCTGGTCTCACCCTGGTCCTGCCAGATCCTTTACCTGGTCCTGTCTGCAACTCCAGTCTGGTTCTGTCTGCAACTCCAGTCCGGTCCTGTCTTCACTTCAGTCCGGTCCTGTCTTCACTCCAGTCTGGTCCTGGTTGCACTCCAGTCAGGTTCTAGCCTCACTTCAGTCCGGTCCAGCCTGACTCTCACCATCCTTTCAGTTGCCACACATCATCTGGCCCTACTGGACTCTAACCCACGTGGTTCGGTGGCCACACGTCATCTGGCCCTACTGGAATCTAACCCACGTGGTTCGGTCGCCACACATCTTCTAGCCCTACTGGACGCTAACACACGTCATCAAGCTCTGTCGGACAGCTACCTTCCAAACCTCTCTGCTTATTCTCTCCATTACAAGACTCTTGAACTGCATATCATTGCATTATTTGTTTATGTACAGACACCTCATTAAACCTGCTCATTTCTCCTACCAATCCGCTCAGTCATCCTTGCTCCTGGAACCCGTGACAGGTTCACCCAATATTGAAACCGTGACACTGGGTACCAATAACTCCTCAAATATCACTACATTAAGCACATTTCCCCCTCACCTGTAGTGTCAAAGGCTGAACATGAATGACATGACAGACATACATACATACACACACATTTAGAACAGGCAGGTGAATTCAGAGGCAGCCCAAGGCATAGGCGGTATAGGTGGCTGCCCCTGAGTGTATTCAATCACATACCATATTCATCTGTTTGGAAATGTTGGCTCTGATTAGCTGAGAAGCTGAGGCTTCTTAGGTGTGTAATTGGCTGATTTTTGCCACTGGGCATGCGCAGTGTGACTACGCAATCTACGTAGCCCTTAGGCTCTTTAAAGACCGCACATAGTTTTTAGGTGAAAGGAGGCGTGCCACGGCAGCCTCCAGGGATAATTAGATAAAGTGGGGGAGGGATGCAAATTAGGCTGGGAGGGAGGGCTGGGGATTGTCTGTGCGTGTTTTTCCTCCTTAAGAGGGAAAGTACGCACGAGGACTTAAGTTTGTCTATGGCAGTGTTCCCCAACCTCAGTCCTCAGGGACCACTAACAGTGCATGATTTCCAGGTGTCACTGCTGGAGCACAGGTGTGTTCATTACTAACTGTCACATTTTAAAAGCTCCACAGGTGCTGCTCATTATATCACTTGTGATTCTTTAAGGAAACCTAGAAAATATGGACTGTTAGTGGTCCCTGAGGACTGAGGTTGGGGAACACTGGTCTATGGCACTCATAAGTGCCATTAGGCACCTAAAAACAGGGACAGGGCATGGGAGGGGACCGGAGAAGTAGGTGCGGATATATGTGTATGTGTATATTTGTACATGTAAGTGTGAATCCGGTCCGTTATGCTTTTCTTTCCTGTAACTTTAATTCATTTTGCTTGCAAACTAAGGATCGTTCTCTATTCAGTCTATTTGACTCCAGAAATTTTACTTGCTGCATAGAACTGAATTGAATTGTCTGTTGCAATCACTGTCATCAACAGCATCATATTCCTACAAAGACTTTACATCTGACTTCTCAGCAATACTTATTTATTATTATTATTTGTCAGAGGGCCCTGCCTGCAAACTTACACTCTATAGGACATTAGGGATTGATACATAAGGGCAGGAGCTATATATCACACAATGGACCAGTTAAGCTGTATAGTTAAAGTGCTCAGTACACTGTATGATCCAGTCACACAGTAGTTTTCTTAGCAGATCTGAGGGGAATTTTAGTATGGAAAGAAACAGTTTTCAAGTTTGTGTTTACCATGTAACAGAAAGTCAGGGCCGGCCCTAGCTATAGGCGGTATAGGTGAGTCGCCTATAGCAGCATCTTGTCAGGGGGGGCACCCCAGAGCAGAAAAGGAAACGCAACACATGCACTTGCACTTTTTTTTTTATAAGTGCAAGGGTAGACCTGAGCAATACCATGCTGAACTGCAAGGGGAGGCAAATTTACATTGTGAAAGCAGTGATCTATTTGAGAGCTGAAGTTTATTAGCTCAACTCTATTTCATAAAATTAAACATAAATCTATGCAGTATTTGAGTACTGTGTGCAAAAGTAAGTTATTTTTCCTGCATGCAAAAGATTTAAGATTAATTAGCACCCCTTTCGCTGCAAAATGGTATAGCTGATCTGTACACTTGCACCTAACTGACCCTTACACCCAAACTCTGCATCAGCCCTAAGAAGGGTAACCAAAGTTAAATAAGTAAATAGATGACATGAACTGTCAGGCAGAGCAAAATTGTATACTTGGGTGAAGCTGAATAGGTTATGAATCCAATTTAACAAAGGTTCAAGGAGGGACAGGATAATTTAGCAATATAAAAGTCCCATTAGAAAATTGGAGAGTTGTAAATGTTAATGTTGGGGCTCATATGGAACTCTGTTCCGTTCAGGACATTATAACGTCAATAAATTAGAGATTGTACAAACAAAATAGTGTGCAGTCTACATAACAAACATGTTTAGAAAGACTAAATGACTGCCAAAAAGATTAGAAGCTGAGGCAGGGGACATGAAAGAAGTAAAGATAAAGTTTAGAAAATACATATTTCTTAGGTGTAACTCTTCCATGTAGTGTAGGCCAACCTGTGACTCTCAAAGCTTTGTAAATGGCACTTCCCAGCATGATCTGAATGCATATTCATAGCTGATACCCGGTAAAGCATGTTGGGGCTCTGTTTCACAACACCTGGGAGCCAGAGGTTGGCCAGGCCCGCTGTACAGTTAAATGCAGATTAAGCTGCTATTGGTATGTTTAGTGGTAGGAGAGAAGTGGTTATAAGTGGAGTGATCACTTGTTTGTGCTCCTGGGTTATTCTTAAACTTTAGGAACATTATATAATTAGACATACTGGGGACATGAAGATATAATGTGGACAACTGTCATTACATGAATAGCAAACATAGTTGCAAAGAATGGGATTTGAAGGTACTCAATACAGTAGGAAACAAAGAAAATTCAAGGGTTGTGAAGATTAAACTTAAAGATCTACAGATGATGTAACAATGTAAAGCATGCAAGGACTAAATACTGCCACAACTTGTGTGTACATTTTTGTTATTACTTTTGAGAACACCTGTTAAGTGAGTGGAATCCAGTCTACAACCACACCTCATGCTCTGGTACCTTAAATGCATCACACACCTGCCACGCCAAGTCTAGCTAATTGAATTATATACACTCCTTGACAGCACGGCTCTTTGTCTACCTTTCAGTGGTGCACTCGATGGGATGGGTGTCTGGGGTCATTTCATTGGAGCTCTCCAATGAACAGTCTCTTCCTCTAAGTCATAGATTAAATGGTCCATTACTAATAAGAAAGTGTTTAGCAAGCTGAAACATCCCAGAATTCCAAGTAAAATCAGATTGTGTTGAAACAGTGCCTGCTCCTCATAGTTGCTGCTAAAGGACACAGAACTTGCATATTCCACTGTCCTTTGGAACTCAATACCTTCTGCACTGGCGGAACTACTTTGTGTGCAGGCCACCAAGCCTGCATCCACAGAATACACTGCTCCGGGATGTAGGACAGTGATATTGCTATACTGTGCTTATTCTCCCATTGAATCACACTCTGCTCTTAAAGGAACAGAGACAGGGGCTCTTCTACACTTGCACAACATGACCGGTACACTTTAGGCCTGCTGGAGATTAGTGAGAGAGAGGGGGTTGCAGCACTGTGGCATTCCTCCAAAACTGGCTTTTGGAGCACAGTGTTTTCTAGGTCCAGCCCTGACTTCCACACCTGGGGCTAGATATACAAAGCTGCAGTAAAGGAAAAGTGGAGATGTTGCCCATAACAACCAATCAGATTCAACTCTCACTTTCCTATTGCATACTAGAAAATGTCAGCTAGAATCTGATTGGTTGCCATGGGCAACCTCTCCACTTTTCCGTTCCCGCAGCTTAGTAAATCTGTCCTCTGGTCTTTGCAGCTTTATGTTTCACTGTTGAATGATAGACACTATTAACAAAATGTCATGTTGTGGGTCTGAGGTAGCTCTATAATTGATGTATGTACTTGATGATAAATAGAAGTAAATATACAGATTTTTCAGAACCAAATTCAAAGGTTTAGATTTTGTGGAAAATGCCCACTGTTCATTGCAGGAACTCTGGTTATATCTCACAGAAAGACAGGGCCGGTGCTGGCATGTCTGGCGCCCCCTGCAAAAAAATAAAATAGTGCCCTCCTCTTTTATAAATATTATAATCACACTGCTGTGCCCAGGACAGAAAATAGAGGAAACACTGACTCCTCCCACTGATCAGATGACTGGTCACATGGGCTAGACATCGGCAGAGGTCCTTTAGCCCACTTGGATCTAGCATCTACCTACAGCACAGGCTGGCGCCACTGTATTGAGGACCGGTGCTGGCTCTCACAGTTGTCACAGATCTGGCTAAATGTCAACTCTAAGAAGTAGGGGAATGAGCAACGTCCCCCCGCGGAGTGCACCGCGCAGGCCCTACAGAAAGACAAATTTATGGGGGGGGGAACCAAAACAAAAACAAATGAATATGTCCTAAAATTGTACCCTGATTGCATTTCATGGACACAGTTTGCATAGCTGCAGCATCATAACTACTGTGGGTTAGGTCTGCAGCTGCTATCGGCTTCCCTGAACTGCTGCCCTCTTGCCCTACAAGGTTACAAGGTTTATGCTGCCTGCTACCTGTGATTTGAAAGTCAAATCTCACACATTGTTCATATCAGAGCAGAGCAGGGGGAAGCAATAGAGCAAAGATACATCTTTGGGTCTCCACAAAACTATGGGCCATAGGGGTACCAAGGCCCCTGTCTTTGCATAGATGCCAAGTATTCATGAAGTAGTCCTACATTCAATTCTCCATTAATGCTCCTCTTTCAATTATTGAATCCTACGTAATCCTACTTAAATATTATTTAGTCTTTGGTCTTGAGGCCTATTGCTCCTTTAGATTAATATTAAATGTCAGGGGAGTCTTAAATTAGATTATAGTATCTGGGCTGAATGTCATGAAAATGTATGTGTTTGTCCTAGATAATATTTCTTCCAGTTTCATACTAAAAGAAATCCCTTTGGTTCTTAGAAAACCGATAAATCCTAATAAGCTCAATTTGATCATTAAAAGACAAAACCCTAGCCATCCAAAGGGTTAAGCATGTCAGGAATTCTGTAGCCCACTATTAAGGTTGCATATTTCATTCTGATAATACCTTCACAAGTGCCCTCTATAAACCTGCAGTGGAGCCCAGCAAATGCTTTCATATTTCATTTGAATCCATATTGGCCAAGTGTTTGCCAGAGAACTCTGAAGGAGCTGAGATATGCAAATAATTACGCTCATTACAGAATTTGCCACTTCTAAGATTACCATTTACATGTTGGTCCTTTAGAGGATGATACAGTCAAGTGCTGAGTCCCTACATGCAGACTGTTTCACACTTATTAACATGCCTTCTGGATGCACAGATTACAGCTCTTTTTCAGTAGAAGGTGAAGATAAGCTCAGTAGCACTTGCTCTGAAGTCGTGCAGTGGTTATATGTTCATTAATAAACTGACTATTTAACTGATTTTTTTATTTTAAACAAATTGTAAGTTATAAAAATGCAAATATAATGAACTACTTTCCAACCATTTAATTACTTAACCAATTATTATATAGCACCAGACTATAACATAGTGTTTTACAATAAAAACAACTGGGTAATAACAGACAGAAGGACTCATTATCAATAGGACAAACGATTTGACTACATGAAGTTAATTGCTACGTTTTGCAAAACGGCGGTGCGGTTCGCCAGTACAATGGTCTTTTCCAAAGACAATCGAACTGCAGCTTCATGCAGACTGACCTAAACCCTAACTCTCCCTTTCCCACAGCCTAACCCTAACCTTTCCCATCAGCAGTAACGCTAATGCTCCATGCCCCGCAGCCTAACCTTAACCCTCCATGCCCTGCAGTCTAACCTTAATCCTCCATGCCCCGCAGCCTAACCCTAACCCTCCGTGCCCTGCAGCCTAACACAGCCTAACCCTAACCTTTCCCATCAGCAGTAACGCTAATGCTCCATGCCCCGCAGCCTAACCTTAATCCTCCATGCCCCACAGCCTAACCTAACCCTCCGTGCCCTGCAGCATAACCCTAATATACCCGCCACAACGCTGTAGCGTCTCGCTATTGGGAACAGGCAAATAAGTTCTCATTCTCAAATTTCTATTTTCAGCCTATTTCGAACAATGATACATCTCACGAAATGGAGTAACCTGAGTGCATGGTCTGTAGGGGTGTGTAATATAATGTTAATGTTCATAAGGTAGACAGTTATCCTGTCTGCATCAAATGTCAAAACCTTATTCTTTCCGCAGTGTCATTATGTTGACATCTGTTGCATAATATATTGGTACATATTGTGGTCGACATTACAATAACCCTCACATTTCAATAATTGCTTTCTGGAGTGGAGGAGAAGCTGCAGCGTTGAGGTAAGTGAGGCACTGAGAATTAATGGCGGACCTTATTAACCGCTATACCAGTGATTCCAAAAGTGTGTGTGCTATGGCACCCTGGGGTGGCTTCGAACACTTCCAGGTGCACCTCACATACAGGACCAGCTCATGTCAGTGTCATTATTCTGTACGTTAGCATCAATACACAGTCAGTGTGTCACGGAAGAAAGAAATGCAAGAAATAGCAAAAGGTTAGTAAACTGAAATGCATTGCGAGTCTCTGCATCGATGGCTATCATTATGAAGTAGGGACAGCCAAAAGTAGGGACTTAGGGTTAGGCTGCGGGGGGAGACTTAGGGTTAGGCTGTGGGGGAGGGACTTAGGGTCAGGTTTAGGGTTAGGGAGTGGGTTGGCATAAGCAATCGATATCTGTCTGGGAGCGAACGGCCCTATCGAAATAGAGCCGTTCGCAACGGGGACCCACACTCCTGAAATGGAGGAGGCTTGGATAGACAGAGGAGGGGTGAGATGTGTCTCATTTTTGTAATAAAGAATTAAAAGTTATGTAGAAGTCCAGTACAGTATTAGTTTTACCCAGTTGGCAGACACATAAAGGCTTTTATTTAAAAGAGATCATTTATAAAGAAAATGCTGTTTATGTAGTTTGCCCGTCTCTCTCTCTCTCTTCATTTCATTATTTGAAATGACTGATTTCTCCTGCATTGGGCTGACTTTATCCAGTTGGGCATATTTAGCATGCGATCGTAGGTGGAACCTTAGAGTGGAACCAATATCTTCATTCTTCACTTAATAATGAACCTGATCCTTATTTATCGTTGTTGGTTCAGCCCACAAAATGGCAACCTTCACTGGGTAGAAACAGATGTACTTTGATATCTAAATCTTTCTTTGCTTTTATGACTCTAAATCAAATCAGAGAAGTAAAAGTATATATTAAGCTCTGGAAGAAGGATTAGAACTTAATCTTCTCGTTAAAGACTAATCAGTTAGTTAATCCCTATTTACCGTACAGTTTAATCTTCTTAACACAATTATAATTTTGTATGTTAGTGGACAGGCAAGAGTGATTACTTTTTGCTTTGAATCTTTTGTAAGGCACGAGAAAAACTAATTTTTTCATTTCATTAGGAGTCAAAAATTTGTAAAAAAAAAGTTAGTAATGGTTTAAAAGGTTTTATGGCGGCCTTTGTTAGGAAAGAAGAAAGCGATAATACCACAATACATGGCACAGACTAAGGCCACTATGTCTAAGGCCACCATAGATCAGCATGTCTATAAACGCAAATATACTGTAGGGTTTCGGATTGTCCTTCAAGACTGAAAATGTCAAGGTTTCATTTTGTAAGGTTTTGTAAGGTTTCATTTTGCAGCTTTTCCAATAAACAATAAGAGAGGAGGAATATATATATCATGAATATCTTTAGGTTGAGTGGAAGATCACATAACTTTTATTAAACTAAACTAGGAACATGAGATGGTAAATACTGGTTTTCAATCATTGGCCCAGACTGTGGGCTACAGACGCCATATAGGATATATTTAAATTAGGGAGTGGGGCGGCGAAAGGCCCCTTACCACAAGGACGTAAGTTCACAGACCAAGTCGTAAATTTTAAGGTAGGAATTTGGACACGTAAGTGCAGGGGCGTGCATTCCCCGTTACGCTGTCGTACCTAAAGACCACGCACGTCCGTAAGATATGCGTTGGTCTGGATCCAGCCCATTATGTGTAACATATTTAGCCCCAACCAGAAGCATTTTACGTACTAATGAGCATTTATATTCAAAACTAAACCAATGCAATTAAAATATAATGTTGTAAAGTGACACCTGATATAAATACTGCTATGATGTCACATCAGTCTGCTACAGCCTAAGCCCAAAATGAGATATAAGCAAGAAATCAAAAAGAAAAAGGAAATTATTATAGCAGATCACTATTTTTTAAGCTTTCCTATGTACTTAAAAACAATGCCCACTTCCTTCCTTTTGTAAAGTGGATTCCAATGAGTTCTTCCTAAAAACAAGATAAAGGACCTGATTCAGAGACTGAAAATAAGTGGGGAAAGTTACTCCTGAGCAAAACCATGTTGATTTCAGGGGGAGTCAAGCTAAAGCTGGCCATACACTAGAACGATTATCGAAAATCGCATGAATTCGCTGATAATCTTGCCGATTTTTCCGCTACAGTCCCTCATGGTATTTGCATAATACATTACACGTGTTTCATTCGATAATCGTATGAAAGTTGAAAAAAACGCAGATTTTTTCCTCTACTTTTGTCGGCCTTAAAAATCGCTTTTGCCCATACACAGTACAATAATTTTTCTTTGTCGTACGATTTTCTGTTAAAATTAACATAAAGGGCAGTCGTAAGCATGTGGGTTTTACTGACGTAGATGATAGGAAGTCATATAATTTCCTGTTGTAGCTCCCAGTCAGCTGCAGGTCCCACTTGACATTATAGTTCACTGCAACAAATCCATGTAACACACCAGTTGATGCTGCAGGCGGGACCTGCATATATAAGCTCGTATTTATGCATTGACGGTGCATGAAAGGGCACAGTTCATTTGCATAAGCACGCCTCTACGTCAACATAAAATTATCGGAGAAGATCTGACAATTATCGTTAAATGGCCATACACTATGCGATTTTTCCCAAAATCTGGTGCTTTGGACTGATTTAAATCAAACATGTCAAAAGATCAAATAATTGTTCAAGAGCCCTTCTTGGACAATTATTGAATGATCGGACAAAAAATGGTTCCCATACACTAGAGAGTTAATTGGGTCCTCATGCGATAATTGAAGGATCAGGCTGATCCGGTAATCTTTGTATGCAGGGATATATCTTTGAATTGCTTACTGCACACAGATACTGACCCAGTTATTTAGACTTGGGATAGGAAACATCACCTCTCAACTCTAATACTGTTTGCAACAGATGAAATATGACTCCCCTGCAATCAACATTCTATAGCCCAGGAGTAACTTTCCTCTCTTATTTTCAGTCTCTGAATCAAGTCCAAGGTTTGTACTTAAAGTGGGGTTATAGGGAAAAACAGGCCTGGATCCAGACCTGGAGAATGCTTTTTCTAGCAACGGCAGAGACCAGAAATATATGTTTTCTGCATCCCTTCATATTGCTGGTGGAAAATGCTAAATACTGACCACTATAAGGTCAGAGGGAATAATACCACCAAGTGCTCATTGGAAAATCTCCACACCTGAAACCAGGACTGCTGCACAAGACACAACCAAAACCCAAAAACAGCCCACTGTAGAAGAAAGACAAATGGGACATAAACGATTCAGGGAAACCTATTTGAAACACCTTAAATGTGAGAGGTAAGTTCTGTGAAAGATGTTCATAAACTTTTCCAAGTATTTCACTAACACTACTTTCAGCACTTTATCTGTAGTCAGAGGAAAGTCTATAACTCTATCTATCTATCTATCTATCTATCTATCTATCTATCTATCTATCTATCTATCTATATCTATCTATATGTATACACACACACACATATTATATATATATATATACAGAAAGGTTAAAACATATATCGTATATTTAATATTAATATTTTGTGAACATACAGAATTTAACTGAATTGTAGGTTACCTGAAAGCAATATTTAAACACAAAAATGAACAATTCCCTAATGCTCCACTATAACATCACAATATTTAATATCCTGCAATAAAATTAATTTGCTTCAATTTGATAAGAACTGGAAAAATTCCAGCTCCCCAAATCCAACCTGAAAATGATTCAATCAAGAAAAGAATAGCAGATAATGTTTTGGGTCCTTTCTCAGGTCAATGAGAATTGGCCTTTTTTTTTACTATTCTTTAATATAAGCACCCATAAAGCTTATTAGCCAGCTCCTTAATGGGGAACATTTAAAAGCTGGCTCCTGTTACATCATAACTGAGATGATCCCAATATTGCAAATTCTCAGAACACTGAAACAATTTAGAAATTAGCATGAATTATATATCTTTTGATTTATTGGAGGTAATCCTTATATAGAAAAGCAGCAGAAAATATCATAGACTTAGATTATATTCTAATTGTTATTAACAGGTTTTTATATAGCGCCATCATATTATATAGTGCTTTGCAAGTTTAACAACCATTTTGAAACAAGACTGGGTAGTGACAAAATGGGGTAGATCCAGACCTAAGTGCATGTTATGTTTCATTGCGTAGCGTATTTTCTATAAACTCCCCTCGCTTGTACATACTTTGGTCGTTTAACGCTTGCCAAACCCTACCTTAACTTTTCAAAGTGTAACTACAGACGTACGTAAAGGCTACACGTATATAAGTGTCTAAGCACGCCCAGACTGTACGATTGTGCCTCACCCTGCTCCGAAATGTAATGACGGGTATCGTATGGATGTCTCTCCCCTTCGTTCGTAGTTATGCTGTTGATGCGAGGCTGGTACGTACGTTCAGAGTTACGTGGCGTAACATCTGCCGTGAGCATGTGCAGTAAATACTAATGGGCGATTTTACGTCAGCGGCCAACATAAAATCGCTCGCGTACGTAATTTAGGATCTGGCCCAATGGGTGTAAGGGGCACCTGTTTACAATGTTAAAATCTATAGCACATTGCGGTTTGTTACCTGAGGTGCGCATAAAAATCCACAAAATAAATTTGCAGGATTAGCTTCTAACCGCAAATAACGCTGTGCGCAAAGCCTAAATTTATAATCATTAAATTTTTTATAACAAAATAGGCCCAAGCTGAGAAAAAACAGGCCCAAAAACTAACAAGTAGTTTAGGCTATATAAAGAAATGACAAAAAAACAAATGATTAGTAAGATTAAAAACAGAGAATGGGTCTAGTCTGACAGGGTGACAGGGCTATGGAAGATCATCTTAACTATTATTTTTGTTCAATATTCACAAAAGAAAAAAAGGAGAAGGGACTGCAGTTAAATTGCAAGAATACTGATACAAAGGTAAGGAAGTAATTACATTTCTTAACAGTACTATCAAAGCTGAAAGTAAACAAATCAACGGGACCAGACCCTTGAGCCTTACATCAGTAGAAGGAAAACTGTTATAGAAGCAGATTATAGAATATTTTATATCCAACAATTTACAGTAGCAGCATAGATTCACTTAGGGGGGATCAGGGGCGAGAGTAGACCAACTCGGGCCCCACAGTTATGAGTCAGAGTGTGGGTTTGGATTAGGCTTGAGCAGTGCCTCTCTTTTTCTGGCATGTGCGCAGTGCAGCCGCCGGACGCCCTATGAAAGGGCTGACAGCTGTCAGAGACTTGCAACTCAGACAGCACTCTGAGCGGCACTCAAATTAAAAAGTGCAATCAATAAAGCTATCTACTACACACATACCCTCCAACATGACCCATTCCATTAGGTACAAAATACTCTGCTCCTCAGTTTCCAACAGTCAGTTACTATGGTAACCACCTCTGTTGAAGAGGCAAATAGTTTGTTTTTTAAAATCGGTTAATTCATTTAATCCAGGTGGGTGACAGTTGGAAGCTCAAGAGCGGATAAATTGTACCTAATAGAATGGGTCATGTTGGAAGGTCTGTAGACATTGACTGTGCTTTTGAATCTCAGAGTGCCGCTCATAACAGGAAGTTGTTGCCATTCCAGCACTGTGTATTTTGAAAGTGATAGGCCAACAGCAGAATGTCAGCTCCATTATTCTGAGAAAATATGTTTCGGCACGGGTATACTGACAAACATTTTTATTTGACTGCTGCACCTGTGCTGCCTCCCTGGTGCGATGTGGTCTGCTCTCTGCTTCCCCGGTGCTGGTACATTACAGTCTGCTCTCTGGGTTAGGAATTAGGGTTAGGACCGGGACCCGAAGTGAGGTGGTATACCATACCGTCACTTCTCCCACAGATTTAACTGAAAAGCTATAAATCTCCATTCACTTCTATTATTTCTATATATGATTTCTATATTTTCACACCGCCACTTCTAAATGTCCACTTCGACCACTGGTTAGGACAATACCGAACAAAATATGTCAAAAGTGTTTAGTGGATTGCAGAGAGGACAATGTAGTGCCATAATATTTTTACTCTGTACATCTGGAGTGTGGGTCCCCATAGCGAACAGCCCTATTTCGATAGTTCTGAACTGGCATGGATATCGCTTGCGTATGCCTCGATGAGGCATAGCAATCGATCCCCGAAGCACCGAAAACAAGGTGCCCCAAAGGGTAAGCAACCCCACTCCCTAACCCTAAGTCTCCATCCCCTGCAGCCTAACCCTATATCTCCCCCCCCTCCACAGCCTAACCCTAAGCCCCTCCCTGCAGCCTAACCCTAAGCTCCCCCCCCGCAGGCTAACCCTAAATCCTCCCACCAACCTAACCCTAAGTCCCCGTAGAGGGTTACTCACCTCTCTGGTGGTCCGGTGGTGTCTCTTCTGCGATGTATCACATTCCTAGCCCTAAGTCACCAGAGAGGGTTTCTCACCTCTCCGGTAGTCTGGTCCAGCGGCGGCTTTTACGAAAAAAAAACCTGCCGCCGCCAGACCAGAATTTATTTTTATAAAATTCTGCTGTATATCACATATATATTAATTAATAAAGGGATTTTCGTCTGTCTCTAGTTCGCAATGTGAAGTATTGTTGCGGGGATATATGTATACTGTAGGTAACTGAATAATATACATAGTTTTGGAAATCACTTTTTGAGGTTAACTTTGTACCAATGAGTTAAACTAGTTCTTAGAAGAGGTGGAAAGGGAGCTTTGTACCCACCCCTGTGAATGAAAGGAACATGATGTGCAGAGTCAGATGGCTGCCAGTTACAGGCCATTATTGATCACTGTAATATTTCATGATCCTCAGAAACCGCAGAGAAAACTGCTGGCATGAATATCACAGGCATTCTCTGGGGAACCATTTTGCTGAATGGATGAGCTCTAATGACAGCGATACACACACTACCCCCCCACCCCACCCCTTCCTGCACTTCTCAATCACTCTTATAAAAAGATGTATTATATAGCTGGTCACTTCATGATAGAATTAATAATGATTTCCCTGTATCTGGTCTTTGATAGGAGGTGAAAGACATAAATTACCTACAAAATAAAAGAAGAAAAAAAGGGAGCAAAATTGTAAAATTAATAGAAGAGGCACAATAGCCTCTGAAATTTAAATTTAATTATTTCTCAAGGTTATGGTGAAAATGAGGATTTTTATATGTCATTAAAAATGGAATTACTATTTTTAAAGCTAAAAGTACATTACCCATAGAGAAATTTAGTGTAAAAGCTTTAGTCTTAAAGGACAGATCATTAGAAATGGGAAAGAATGCCGTATGGAAGAATGGACATAAAATAAAGTTTTCCTGCTTTGGTCACTATCTAATGTTATTTAAGGTGCTTACTACAGATTATTGTGCAAGTAAAAGATGCCGGACCAGATTCACCCCTAGACATAGGGCTGGATCCAGAACAAGGTCCGTCGCCCATAATATGTCCGTCAGATGCTGAAAATAGCTACTGCGCATGTGTAGTAACTATTTTACGTAATCTACATATCGTTTCGTTACGTAGATTGCGTATATGCAGTCTTAGGAGCTTAAAAAATTATGGCACTCTTAAGTGCCTTAGTAACTTAGAAAACTGGGGGAGTGCTGTGGGAGGGAGTTGAAACTTAGGTGCGGATACATGCATATCTCCACCTTCTTAAGGGCTTCTGATGTGTGGCCCACTGTTACTCATTCTGTTTCCATCCATATCATCAGATATGCCAGAGTACATCTTATGCTGTATTACTAAACACTTTGCATGGGGATTCATGAAGCTGGTAGACCCAGAGTTATTTCATGTGTATATAAACTTTGTTTTTGCTTTTTGAAAATGAACCTTGCAAATGGTATGCACCAGATAAAATGGTGTGGCTGGCGTCATTCCCATAAACAGTACTGGTTATACAGGGCTCCTACGGAAACCCTGTATGACCAAATCAATTTCAGTGACTGGCGCTGACCTAACATATACGCAGCTGCATTCATGGAAATCAAAATGGTCCCATAGGAGCCTTGTATAACCAATACCGTTAATGTAAATGACAGAGCCGCAGGGGGAGGCGGAAGAGGGAGCAGAAGACAGCAAAGGTAAGTAAAGCTTAGAATAGGTTATAAAAGAGAGAAGTTGTGGATATAGAGGGGGAGTAAATGGAATCAGGGCACATATACAAGGGGCAGATATGGAATCAGGACACACATACAAGGGATAGATATGGAATCAGGACACACATACAAGGGGCAGATATGGAATCAGGGCACACATACAAGGGCCAGATATGGAATCAGGGCACACATACAAGGGGCAGATATGGAATCAGGACACACATACAAGGGATAGATATGGAATCAGGGCACACATACAAGGGGCAGATATGGAATCAGGACACACATACAAGGGGCAGGTATGGAATCAGGGCACACATACAAGGGATAGATATGGAATCAGGGCACACATACAAGGGGCAGATATGGAATCAGGATACACATACAAGGGAGAGATATGGAATCAGGACACAAATACAAGGGGCAGATATGGAATCAGGGCACACATACAAGGGAGAGATATGGAATCAGGGCACACATACAAGGGGCAGATATGAAATCAGGGCACACATACAAGGGGCAGATATGGAATCAGGGCACACATACAAGGGATAGACATGGAATCAGGACACACATACAAGGGGCAGATATGGAATCAGGACACACATACAAGGGGCAGATATGGAATCAGGGCACACATACAAGGGGCAGATATAGAATCAGGACACACACACAAGGGGCAGATATAGAATCAGGACACACATATAAGGGGCAGTAATAGACACTACAAAAACATGCAAGGTGCTGAAATGGAGGCTGGACAAACATGAAAAAGGCAGAAATGGAAGATGGAAACACAAATACAAAGGGCAGAAATGGAGAATGGGCACATTTACAAAGGGCAGAAGTGGCAAAAGTGAATGATTGGGCACATACATGGGGACAGAAATGAATGACAGAGCACATACATTTTTGTATTTTTGGGGGAGGGGGCATTTTTCTGCCCTGGGCTTTGCTAAGTCAATTACTAGGTCAAGCAAATGGGTAAGTGTACCGTGTAAGTGTGTGTAGCTGTATCTATTTACAAACAACAGCATTTTGAAGTGAACTTACCTTTGCCAGAGTCCTTGCAGCGAGCCTGGCGGGTTTAGTCACCTCATTCACAAATACCCCTCGCACAGACATCCTAGTATCCTAGGCTGAATGAAGCCCTGCACATGCGCAGTGGCTGTCTTTTGAGACTGAAAATTTCAGGTCCTGAAATGTTATTGACAGGACTTTAAAATCATTAGGACAGGCGCGTCGCCAGGTCAGGTAACTGTCTTCATTTTTTTTTATTATTACAATTTTTTATTTATGGATTTTTTACAAAAAAAAAAATAATAAAAAAAATTGCTGAAAAGTTCTTTGTAAATAGAGCCCTTAGTAATCTATCCACCAGCAATCCTACTACCAGCATATTTACTGGACACAGCAGAAATCCTATACAAAAGTAAATAAAATAGTACAACTTGCTATTCCCACTCTCTTTATTTTTCTGGTCTCCTATGACTGATATTCTCAGGGCTTTTCTTGGATAGTAATATGTACATTCAGCTGTAAAACCTACAAATGTATCACACGTGTGTCTTCTACATTTTCCAAACTGCAAATTCCTCACTTTCCTGTGTCATTTCCCACCTCCCTCAGGTTTCATTTATTTACTTCTGCGTATTGATCTTAATAAAACCTTGTATGCTACTATGTTATTGACTTAATTCAAATGGTTTCTGTATAGTGAGGCACAGATTTGATCTCTTAATCAACTGCAAAAGCCCAACATGAAAGTCCTAGCAAATTTTGTCTTTATCTGTCCTCCGGTATACATTCCTACCCTCCGCTTCACTTGATCATATGCAGATAAAATATAATACCTAACAACAGTGTCTTAATGTTAGTCAACCAAAAGGGCAGTGGTCTACCCAAATGGCATATCCTTTGGACTAAAGTGGTTTGGATGGATCCAGATGTGACCTTTTTTGGGTCTTTGGGCCTGATCCAGACCTACGCCGATGCGCTGTGCTTACTAAAGCACAGCGAACCAAAAGGGGTCTACCCAAATGGCATATCCTTTGGACTAAAGTGGTTTGGATGGATCCAGATGTGACCTTTTTTGGGTCTTTGGGCCTGATCCAGACCTACGCCGATGCGCTGTGCTTAGCTTAC
>WWET01004262.1:114156-131106 GCA_011038615.1 Limnodynastes dumerilii
GCATAGTGTGCCCACTATGTGATGTCTCAGTCAGTAGCCAGGGACATTGCATTGTGTGTAGCTAGTAGTTGTTATGTACATATTCGGTTCAGTGATATAAAGTTTTAGTGAGCTTTCTACATTATAAGATGTGGCTTATTGCCCCCTCTAGTGGTGTCTGCTGAAAGTTACTTTTCTGTTAATTGCAAATAGTAATAAAACAATAAACACACTTCAAACAAAACCTAAATATTTAAGTACATAATATTTAAGTACATAATGGTATACTGCTAAAAATAACATTATAGGTTTTTCTAATCGAGTATTTAAAATGACAATTTGAGATAGGCCTCTGGATAATTTACTTTAATGGCATTTTTTATATTTTTATAATCACAGCATATTCTGCAGCACTTTGTAAAAATCCCAGGTGTTGGCAGAAAAGCAAAGTAATTATAGGGTCCTGTTCACAATCAACAATCAACATAAGGTACAATATTCAGGGGGTACGGAGAGGGTGGCGGAACTAGATACCTGGGCCAAGGTATGCCGGGTGGCCCAGGACCAAAGACAACAATAATGGGTTGCAGACCAGCCTAAAGCAGCGGCTGCACTGCTTAACCTAATTAAGAGCTGCCACCCAGGAGTGCAGCCACAGCACAGACACAGGGACTGGAACACCAGCACAACTAAAGAATCAATAAGGCATGGTCAGGGACTGGAGAGAAAATACTGCTGGAAACATACCAGGGAATAGGGGGTGAACGGGTGGCTGAACACATACAAGGGGGTGAAGGAATGGCTGAGACATTCAAGGGTATAAAAGGATTGTTAGGATATGCAAGAGGGGGGAGATATATGGGGGGGATGAAAGGATGGCTGTTTATTGATACCCTTTCAATAAAATCAATACGCTGGACGCTGCACATCTCTACCAGTGGAGTAGGCAGCAAAGTAGATTTTATTCTGTAGACCTAGCACTTTAAACCTGCAAGGCATGCCCCCAAGGAAGCACAGGCCACACCCCCAATGGGTGGGAACACACCACTTTTGGTGTCGCAAAAGTATCTGTATTATTCAACAATGATAGAGCCCAAGAAGTTGCTGTGACCCACACTTCCTCTTAGCAGCCCTGGTAGTATTTAATATGATTGGTGTAGGCACAGGTGATGACATCATGCAATCCTAGTACACAATATTGGCAATGAAGACAGAGTTTTATTTGCATATAAGTGAATAAATATAAATTTAAAGCAAGGGTGGGTGAAAGGGTGGTAGTACAGCAGAGGAATAGAGAATACCATCAGACACCACCTGAGTGGGCTGGCACTTCCTGAATGGATAGTGCCACCCTGGGCATCCATCTGCTATCTCTATTATTATACTGGGACCAATGAGTAAAACAGTCAAGCGAAAAATGTAGGCCGCGCTTACGCAATCTACGTACAGAAATAGTACGCAGATAGCGTAAATAAGCTTCCACGCATACATAGTAGCTCAATACTTAAACCAACGTAAGTAAAACAAAAACTACGTAACTGTGAATCCGGAACTATGTGCTAGAAGTGTGCAATAGAGGAGTATAGTTCATTAAAAGCTGTTATGAATGTGTGGGTAATAATGAAAGCGGTCACTCATACTGAGTACTTATCTTTACAACAGATCTTTACAGCTTATAAAAACAGGATATAACTCTCAAGAGGTTTGCCAGCATCTGTTGTCTCTAATACCACTTTCATATCACCACCCTGCAATAACCTGGGATTTTCAACTCAGGTTATTGCAGGGTGAATTGCTGAGTGAAAAGAAAAAAAGCCGTCCATCTCTTACACACGAAAAAAAATCTATGTTAAAAAGCTCGACGAACCAGAAAGAAGAGACACAACTACAGCCGGAGCAAGCAGCATTTGCGTAGTAGTTATATGTCTCCTTTCTGGTCCGCCTGCGTTCCCGCTATTTGACTGTGGGAATTAGTACTTGTGTGTCTCCTTTCTGGTCCGCTGGAATGCAGGCGGACCAGAAAGGAGACACACAACTACTAAATTCACACTGTGGGATATCGGAAACACAGGGCAGACCAGAAAGGAGACACACAACTACTAAATTCACACTGTGGAATATCGGAAACGCAGGGTGGACCAGAAAGGAAGACATACAAATACTAACAAAATGCTGCTTGCTCTGCGTGGCTCCCGGCTGGGAGATTTGTTTGCTATTGCCATAGCAACATTACATTGGCACCTACCGCCTGTGGGACCCAGGAAATTTTTTTTTTTTTCCCCGAGTCCGATTGCCAGGTCATTAGATCCAGGCCCAGTGAAATGGGGCGTTTCACATCACCACCATATACCCAGGTTTGAGCCGGTACCCAGGTTTTATGTCAAGGTATAAAAAGGGGTATAAAAGGAAACCCGGACACATTGCCTATGGCAACCACAGACCCTCTGACATGACCATTAGGTATAGAATGCTCTGCTCCAGAGCTATAACTGTCAGTTACTAGGGTGATTGTCTAGGTTTAAGAGAAAACTTTTTTCCAGACATCCTTTTTATTCATTAAGACCAGGTGAGTGACAGCTGGAAGCTCAAGAGCAGAGTAATTTGTACCTAATGGACAATCATGTTGGAGTGTATGCAACCAATCAGCTTAGAGTCTTTACTTACCAGATAATCTATTAAATGATAGCTACAATATGATTTTCTACTAGGGCAACATCTATCCTTTTCCTGTTTGTAAGCTCCATTAAATATAACCAAGTGCAGACAAATGATAAAAAAAACTAAATTCCTCTATGTGGGAGTATTGTATAAACTTCTCCTAATGACCAGGTTCTGGCTCAGTGACTTTAAATTAAAATATGAACATATCTATCTTGTGCTCAGGGATTTTGGAAAAATTAACTGTGAATTTGTCCAAAATCCCTGAGCACAAGAAAGATATGTTCGTGGAACGTGGCTTCAGGTAAATTCAGGCTTGGTTTTCAAAATCAGGGTTTTGAATTCTTGCATTTAGAGCACAGCTGAATAATTTCCTGAATTTACCCTCTACAATGTTGGGAGGTAATATTAAACACAAAATGAAGAACACAATATACATGCTTTCTTTGCAATGAGAGATCAAGACTTCCGCAAAAGGGGCTTTTTATAACCGCGCCACATTCACAGTATGGACCTGGATCCGCTGCATTCAGAGTTTTGTACTGGGAGCATTTTTGACACCAGGATGTGGAAAGTGATTTTTGCTACGTGGGAGGGAGTTAGTATGTAGATAGTACAAAGAGCGTGTGCTAAGCGACTTCCGCACTGTCACCTTTGTATGGGAGGAAGGCGCAGAATTTTTAAGGAAGGGGTCAGGAAACGGATGGCCATGTGAGTGAGGGGAGTGGCCATGCACTTTTTAACATGGAACCCTGGATCCAGCATTTGAGCATTTGCATTTAGAGCTCTGAGCAAAGCGTCATCAGAAGCCTGAATCAGGCCCAATGTTAATAACCGAAAATGTTGCATATTATGGGAATTTTGTAAGGGAAATTAACCCTTAATAATAAACCCAAACAAACAAAAAAAAGAATATTCACTTACAGCTGCTGTTATAATTACTATTATCCTATTAGCTGTCATTAACCCGTTAACTAACTTGGACATCTATGGTGGATGTAAAGGAAAGAGCATAGGGCCAGATCCAGGCCTACGTACGCAAGTGATTATACACTAGCTGCTTGCGTAATTTCGGCTATTTGTACGCTCTGCGCATGTTACGACGCGTAACTCGGGGCGGCCGTAACACTGTAGTAACTATGCACGAAGGGGCGTGCCAAAAACACGCTAGCCATAACTACGCTCAAGCTACGCACTGGAGACGGGAGAGGCATTTAAACCGTACAATATGGGCTGGGTTAGACATTTACATCCATCAGCACACTATGTACGTGCGCGGTTACGCTTTAAAAAGTTAAGGTAGGGTTTGCAAGCGTTAAACGGCAAAAGTACATCCGTCCGAAGGGAGTGCCTGGGGGAGTGCATAGTAATTACGATAGCGTAAATATGCTACGCTAACAAACGTAAACACACGTAGGTCTGGATCCGGCACAATAGTTTGTAAAAAAAAATAAAAATAAATTACAATTATGATATATACATATATAGGTTTTTAGTTTTTATAAGGTTTAATTTGCATGGTTAAGTTGCCTTTAGCAAATGTATTTTATAAAAAAGTGTTTGGGTGTATATAAAAGAGTGAAAGAGTCTCGCATTAGACTGAATCCAGAGTTTGAAAATAAGATTAAACCAGGTGGAAAGTTACACCTGGGTAAAACCATGTTAAATTTCAGGTGGTCAAATTTATTTTAATCCCTGCATAACGGAGAAATACTTTGGATTTGCTTGTTGCACACAGAAAATTAACTTTTAAACAAATTTTTGAAACTGGGCTAGAAGACATCGGCCTGGATTCACACCGCCGTACGTTTTGCTATGTAGATTGCGTATACACGCAATCTACGTAACGAAATGATACATAGATTACGTAAAATAGTTACGACGCGTGCGTAGTAGCTACTATCGGTATTTTAAGACGGTATGTGCAACACGTACGGTGTTGTGAATCCAGGCCATCATCTCTCAACTCTAATACTGGTTACAACAGATGACATTTGCAATTCAATATGGTTTTGATCAGGTATAAATTTCCACCTGAATTCCATTTATTTTTAAACTTTGGATCTGGTTCAACGTCACTCTTCATCTGTAATTTTTCAAGACAGATTTATTTGACAGTATTAACATGCACAATGTCTGTGATACTCACTATAAACCGATAGGTTACATTGTTTTATTTCTTAACACAGATTTGTTTTATTGAGAGAAAATTCTGTGCATGTTCAAACAAGTAGGTATCAAAATAACCACCCTTTATTTCAGTGATCCATTTTAAAAGAAGCTTTGTAGTCTGACTGTCTCCTCTCGGGTTGCTTGGAAATTTTATGAATAAAACTAAAATAACAAAATTAATCCATATGTATTTTAGTCTGCTTTGTGTAGTATAGGTACCACTACCTTGTACTTCTGTGCTCACTTTTCTTAAAATAGATAGCAAAAATTCTTATGATACATATATTTATTTGGGGAGGGTAGCATACCCTCCAACATGACCCATTCCATTAGGTACAATTTAATCCGCTTCTGAGCTTCCAACTGTCACTCACCTGGTTTAAATGAATTAACTGATATTTGAAAAACTATTTACCAAAGGTGGTTACCATAGTAACTGACAGTTGGAAACTGAGGAGTAGAGTATTTTGTACCTAATGGAATGGGTCATGTTGGAGGGCATGGGGTAGTTGTGGGTTTGTATGCCTCCTAAGTACGGCCCTATTTCGATTGCATAGCAATCGATAAGGCATAGCAATCAATCCCCGGAGCACCAGACGCGGTTACGATAGGTAAGACTAAAAACTAACCCCAACCCTTTCCATAATTTTGACCCTTCCATTACCCAACCCTAACCCTCCCTGCAGCCATTTCTTCCTGCAGCCTGACCCTAAACCTGCCTTCTCCCTAGCCTGACCCTAAGACCCCTTCCCTGCAGCCTGAACCTAACCCTCCCCTTCTATGACCCTAACCCTAACCCCACCTAACACTAAAAGTGCCCGGTTGCTCACCTCTGCGGAGGTGTCAGCGGCGGGTCTGCGGCAGGTCCGGCAAAAATAAATGGGTGAGTATGCCGATCGGCAAAAATAAATGGGTGAGTAAGCCATTCATAAAAAAAAATAAAAAATCTAAAATGGCTGCCTATTCGAAATAGAGACAGGCGAAAAGGAACTTTCATCTGTCTCTAGTTCTAAAAGTAGCCCATCAGAGCAGGGACTGTAACAGGTCTAAGACACATATTTGTGTCCATGTGCTAGACTTTTTCTTAGACACCTATGACATAATCTTCTTGATATACTCTATGACAGCGGTTCTCAACCCTGTCCTCAAGTACCACTAACGGTCCACGTTTTTTAAATCTCCTTGCTGGAGGTGAGCTCATAACTGACAGTTACATTTTGAAAACTCCACAGGTTTTGCAGGGGGACCTACAAAACATGGACTGTTAGTGGTACTTGAGGACAGGGTTGAGAATCCCTCCTCTATGATATATAGCCCAATGATCAGGCTCCAGATCCCTGAATAATAGTGGCCCACATTGTTAGAGAAGGAATATTCTCCTTAAATACAAAAAAATGATACATTCCCTTAAGTACATTGGTCTATATAATAGCTAACCTAATATTAAGGTCTCTGACAAGTGATTAAGCTAAAAAGCTTGCAACACCTCCATGTGCAGACAGCTCTTCCCCTTCGCACTGGGCTTATTCCCGGGCCAATGGGTGGCCCAGCCATCTGAAATGGTCTTTAATGAGCTGCGAAGTCCATAATACTCTCTTAAGTCATCAGTGCTCTCCACACTGTTGATATGGGGGGAGGGGACAACTTCTGTTTTCTGCGTTGATATTGCTGACTTCATTAGAACTAATTTAAGACTTTGGAAGTAGGCTAACTCCATAAATTCAGCATTTCCTAATGGTCCAGTTATCTTGGAAAACCAATTCACTATTGTCCCATTAACTGGCTGCAGAGTAGATCAGGGAGGCTGACTGAGTTTTCCTAAACTGCCATGAAACCTTAGACCATGCTGTATCCTTGACTTATTTCCTTATTTAGGATTCCCAGGAGCTTGTCCCAAGCAGAGTTGAATTTTTGTCATCTGGGCTACTTGCCAAGAGATTGTTTGCCAAAATAAGCTATCTGCCAATCTTCTCTTGTATTTGAGCCAACCTGAATAGGAGTGGATTTATGCACTAAGCATGCATTTTAAAAGCTTGTAAAATGTATACAAACATAACAAAAGTAGCAGTGATTGGTAATAAAAAGCCAGTCCTGCTAAGCCATGCAAAATAGCAAGCACATGACTTCCTTAGTGCAGCATTTTAGCTAATAATGACTTTTTGTAATAAACTAACAAGCAATATAGACTATACTTATATTCTTATAGGCTTGGAAGCAAGTTATTGGTGGTATAGTAACTCAGTACAATTTGAGATTGTCATTATATCTACACCTGCTATATAGCAGTTTCTCCTGTTGTGAGCTTGTGACAGATTTTGTCAAATAAGGTTTCTCTGAGCTTCAGAATCTCTGTCTAATGTTCTGTAAAAAAAAAAGTTAGCGTTTGTGATGATAAAGCACTGATCTCTTGATTTCGATGCGATAACACCGGTTTTCATGCGAAAATTGCCATTATCACATCAAAATTAAGTGATTCACATTTACAAAGTATTGATCTCCTTCGAAAACTACTGTTACCACGGCGATCTATGCTTACTACCACTTACTACCTGCTGGCCCATTCTTCTCAATGTGGGCTGGCACTCTGTTATATTTACAAACTGTCATCTGAGGTTGGCGTTAATATAAGAAATCCAGCGATCTGCCCATATTCCTTTTTCCTGTAAATATAAAAAAAAAACTAAAAAAAAAAAATAACTTCATAAAAAATCTATTTTCTTTTACTAAGTCAAAACAACTAAACAATAATCTCTCTCTCTCACACACACACACACACACACACACACACACACACACACACACACACACACACACACACATTATATATATATTTTGTCCACTGTATTCACTCCAAAGTGCTCTTCCTAATGCAGGCAGTCACAGCAGTGAGTTAATTTTAGATCTGTATCGCTGTGATAGGGTTCACATGTGTTCTGGGCATGTGCCGTGTGAAGGTACACTGAGATACCCTATGCCATTGGATTAGGCATATGTTCCAGTCCGGATCAGACCCTATCTAAAGATATTAGCTATATAGGAATATAAAGGGTGATAGTAATAAATTTGAGGAGTGCATTGAATCGGTCTGGATGATATTTCTCCTGCCTTTTATTTTTTCCAATGTTCATGACCAACTCATCACCGAACCAACCAGTCATCTCTAGAAACCCAGGAGTGACCGTCAGACCCTTTCTCTAATATTGCCCACATGTAATATATCATGCTCAACAATTTTAGGGATCCACCTCCAAGACCCACAGCAGCCTCAGACCTGCCGTAGTGGTGGTACCCCCACTAGATAACAGATCTTGAGAAAGGGCTTGTGAGGCCCGAAACGCGTCGATCAGCAGCAGAGATCGGTTACCCAGGATGAGGACCGGACGCTGTGGAGGCCGTAGGAGAAGCAGGAATCCCGGGATTGTCATCTTCACCTGCCATCCAGCGACTCCCACACTTGCGGACTCCCCTTAGCGTCAGTATTTTTCTCTTTTCCCTTGGGCTGTGTGCTTTGTTTAACACAAGCATTGAAGATCCTGCTACAGGAGCACGCCGTCCCTGGGTCTCCCTCCCCCTCCCTGTCCCACTCCCATATATCACTGCACAGTTTTCACCAGCACTATAGGGTTGTTTTTGGAGCGCTTTTATCTTTACATATTTATTCATTTTAAGCATTTCCTATTAGGGGATTGGTAGATCCTCCTTATGTTTAGATAGAAGCTGCCCCTGGTTTTTATACACATTCTTTATAATTTTAAAAGTTTATATTTGTTCACTCAGCGCAACCCCGGTACCTTTATTATCTATTTATTATTCAGGTTCTTCCCCACTAGATATGTTTACAATTTAGTTTTGGGGATTAACTTAAACCCCTTTCACATCACCACCAAATACCCGTGTTTTGGCCAAAAACCCGGGTATTTGGTGGTGGTGATGTTAAACGTCCCTTTTTCAGCTACCTGGGTCTAATGACCCGGGATTCTGACCCAGGAAAAAAAGAAGGGTTTTCCCTGGCTGCACAAGGGTAAGGTGGCAATGTGAAAGGTCCAGGGTTGTTTTTCAACCCAGGTCCTTCACAAAGACACCTGATTGGACAGATTTCTTTACTATTGCTATGGCAATAGTAAACAAATCTGTAGCCAGGGAGCCGCGCACATGGAAAGGAGACAAGCTGCATTTTTTAGTACTCATAGGTCTCCTTTCTGGTTTGTCTGCCTGCAGTTCCACTATTCGCCACTATGAACTTAGTATATGTATGTCCCCTTTCTGGTCCACCTGTGGGCAGACCAGAAAGGAGATATGCATGTACTAAGTTTATAGTGGGGAATAGTGAAACTGCAGGCAGACGGACCAGAAAGGAGACCTATAAGTACTAAGAAATGCAGTCTGTCTCCTTTCAGGTCCTCTTTTTAAAAAGTGCCGTAGTTTATAAAAAAAAAGTTAAATTCCCCTTTTTTCAGCCAATAAGAGCTCTTCTTTAGGCTGATTGATTTCCTATCCTGGGCACTAAGGAAGGAATAAATCAGTATATTTTTGGTGCATGTGTGTTTTCCTTTAGAGGATGAATGTATTTCTACTGTGGGAAAGAACATGATAAGTGATGACATTTTCCAGAGCTTTGTCCAGGTGGCGTTCCAAGAATTTTAATAACAAGAAGTAAAGCAAGAACCGGATGAGATATTTGACTATCTGTGATGCCACAATGTTGACTGTAAAAGAGATCTGGTTTAAAAGTCAAACTGAGACAAGTGTCCAGGCATCAGACTCTATGGAACAGTGCAATTTCAGTGACAATACTCAGCGGCACACTGTACTGACATCTTTTCAGCAGCGCAGTCAGGTGGTTGCCTGGTTCAACTCTGGCACACTGTGGGGCATAGAAAGGACTGAGGGCCCAACAGTAGGATATTTAATGAACTGGGTACAAGATTATGGGGTTTATAAAGGACTAGGGGCAATACAGTAGGGCATGTAATGCACTGGAAACATGACTGAGGGGCATATAAAGGACTAGGAGCACTACAGTAGGGCATGCAATGAACTGGAAACATGACTAAGGGGTATATAAAGGACTAGGGGCACCAGAGTAATGCATGCAATGAACTGGAAACATGACTGAGGGGTATATAAAGGACTGGGGGCATTATAGTAGGGCATGCAATGAACTGGAAACATGACTAAGGGGTATATAAAGGACTAGGAGCACTACAGTAGGGCATGCAATGAACTGGAAACTTGACTAAGGGGTATATAAAGGACTAGGGGCACTACAGTAGGGCATGTAATGAACTGGAAACATGACTGTGGGGTATATAAAGGTCTAGGGGCACTACAGTGGGGCAGCTTGTACTGATGATAGTAAAATGACTAAACACATGCACAGTACAGCGGCAGCTATTTCTGACACTTTTTTTGTGTTGGAAGTGTCACATGGACGGGCCTGAATGGTCAGCACCCTGGACTCAGATATGACATGTGGCTGCTGTGAATGTGTAAATAGTCGGGATCATATCTGGATCGTGTGCATTTGTTTGGGCACAGCCTTACTACACATTGCCTACATCTCCCCACACCTCCCCTCCCTAAACACACCTTTCAAGGTGCTACCTTTGGAGGTGTGATTAGCGTAGTATTGTTCTGAGCATGTGCAGAGGAATGTCAGCTGCCGCATGCTCCCCTCTAATTCACTCCCAGTGTTTCTATTGCATACACTGTACAGTGTCCTGGGGCTCACATTCAGGGGCGGAACTACCATTGGTGCAACAGGTGCAGCGGAACCGGGCCACATGCTAATACAAGGGCCCAAAGCCGTCATCACTGCACCACCGAAGCTCCCCACCAGGTTACCTGGAATATAATCAGGGCCAAAAGCATATTTTTTGCACCTGGGCCCACATCTCATTAGTTCCGCCTCTGCTCACGTTTTTGAGTCATTCCTTTTGAGAGAATACTTTTGTAACAAATGCATCCTTTACATAAGGTTGTATATCAGTAGGTCAACAGAAAATAAAATGCATGGAGTGAATAGCTTGCTGTAATAAGGATAAATTCAATTTTATTGCTAAATCCTGCCCGGGGGTATAGTATAGAAGTTATTGGGCTGCTTTGCTTTGCTGAGCAACACAGCTGGAAGAGTTGAACCACATGCAGTGAACAGTGGTGCTTGCTGCTTTAAGATAATAAGTATTAGTAGCAAAACCGATGCTCTAAATTAATGTGCTGTGTCAATGACATTACATTACATGGCCAAGTGCAGCCTAGCTTAATGCTTAACAGATATGTAACAAAGACACACTGTCCTGCTATGTGTAACAGATAAATTATGTAGTGCATGTCATAATAAGTTACTTGTGATAATCATTTACCAGACCTGTAATTCTGATCATATCAGACCGGATCAAGAATTGCGTAAAACAGGCCATTCAGAATGTGTACTTTCTGCACTTTTATAAACATGGCGCTTATGCATCAAAATGCACTATGAACGATTCTGAATTACACCCAGTTACCCATTCTGACAGCGGGTTGTGTACACGTGCATGCAAGGTGAGCAGCAGGCCCACCGCCAGAAAAGCGGGGCCTGGGACATAGTTGTGGGGCCCCACCCGCATGCGATGTTATTGTGACTGTTACGGTACCGGCAGGCTGCGGGAAGCAGGAGTGGATACCGCAGGGCCGAGTGGAGACCAGATTGGGTCCAAGTTGGGCGGATGATGCAACCAAGGCGCGGAGTCTAACAAGGGCCTGGTATTCACTAGAGCCCCTAATGGTGGGGATAGACTGGGCTGCAGGTAACCTGCGGGTCGCGGCCTCTGGAGCAACGGCCGGGAGAGGAAGGACGACTACAAAGATGGAGAGAGAGAGGAATTTAGAAAAGGCTTAGTAGGTAGTGGGAAAATCTGTAACAAACAACAATGAACGCTGAACGGAGACAAAGGACAAGAGAGGGGATGACGGGACTAACAGGACAGGCTGAACTAACAAGGGCAGTCACACGCACACACAAACGGTGGGAACCCCCAGAGGGTTAACAATGACAAGCACTCAGGAGAGGAAGGGTTAAAACAGGCAGGATCAGACACTAAGGAGAGAAAGAGGGAATGGGAACACCAAGGCAGGAGGCAAGGCACTGGGCAGGAAAAAGAGGGGGCCCTCAAGAACGCTAGAAAATTCACAAGGCAGGAGAGAGAGATATACAGAAGCAGACACAGTAACTGAAACAGAGAAATAAAGAAGGTACTATAAACCCGTGCTTCCCCCTGCTGCGGACGACCGACACTTGGGGTGTGCACCCAAAATCACCCCCTGTGTTATGCCCACCCAAGGTAGGTACAAACAATACAAACAATACAACAATACAAACAATAAAAATAGTGACAGTCTGGGTCCGCGCTGGGGACAGAGTAAATGTTAAGATATATGATGTTAAAGAACCTTTCTAATACATAATACCTCTAGAAGAATCCAGTCCGCAATTTCAAAAGTTCTTTTTATCAATCTCAGTCCTTATAGTGTCCTTACGACAAAGTATGGATTGGGAAGAGTGATTGTTCTCCTCTTAAATCCTCTTACTCCTCTGTCCAGTAGTAGGGTATCTATAGATGTTTCTTCAGTCTCCAACGTTCCTTACGTTTTTCCGTGGTCCCGTCCTCAACCAATGATCCTAGAATGGGGTTCAAGAAGGGAGAGAGAGAGGGCGACCAGCCTTAGTACAGTCCCACCAGGAAAGATATGTACCGCACACTTCTTATAGAGATCTACTCACACTTCTTATATCTTTATACAAGGCCAATAGGGATATTTTCCCAATGTATGGAATGGTCCAACTCTTCCGTATCCTGGTCCTGTCCTCAACCTAAAATAGGGTTCAAAAAAGGAGAGAGAGAGGGCGACCAGCCCTAGTACAGTCCTGCCAGGAAAGGTAAGTACCACACACTTCTTGTAGGGATCTACTCACACTTCTTGTGTCTTTATGTAAGGCCTATAAGGGTATTTTCCCAGTGTATGGGATGGTCCAACCCTTCCGTGTCCTGGATCCTGTTAAAGTTCTTCTCGATGTCGCACAAAATTGTCCTACGCGTTTCGAGCTAGTGCTCTTTTTCAAGGTATGTATGTAAGGTATCAGGGGCAAGAAGGTAGGGCCTCAATACTATTTTTTTAAAGGAGAAATTGTGCACCTTGGCAGGACCAAGCTGAACTGCAGAGGCAGGCAATTTTAAAACAAAGGACTGGATCCAGACTTACTTCAAAAGGGTGTTTTGCTAGAAACAAAAACAATTATCTTTCGTTAAGTGGCACATGCATGGCTGCATTATGCAGGATCCAGATCCGTCCGGGTAAATATTCCAACGGCAAGGCGGGACAGGGCAGGAAGCAAAAGCATTTTCGCCTGTGGGAAGGGGAAGTTATGCAGGTTTCAGCCCCTGCGTATAAGTCAGATTTTTGCACCTTCCCTATTTTACATGGGGAAAGTCCAGAAACCTTAAGGCAGAGGTGAGCTGTCGAGCAAGGGGAATGGCTTCCCTCAACTGTATGGTTTTATAGGATGCAGCAAGATCATGGTCTGGAAACATCCCAGAATAAGTAGAAGTAACGTTTTCTAGATCAACTCTTAAAAGTTTTAAAATAAAGCTTGTTTTCCTAATTATTTTTTATTAACTTATTTTCTTATCTATATCAATATGTTAAAACCAAAGGGCCAGATCCTGAGTTCAGTAGGAAAGCGTATTTACGCTAGCCACCTGCATAACTTCGACTTTTTGTATGTACTGCGCATGCACGCGGCAGCTGTTAATCGTCGTACGTACCTTCCTCGTAAATACGTACAAAGGGGCGTGTTATCCCTACGACTTCCGGAAATACACTTTGTAGGCAGAGGGAGGCATTAATATTGTATAGTATGGGCCGGGATAGGCAGTTACATGCAACAATCTACTACGTACAACCGTACTAACACAAGGAAAAGATAAGGCAGAGTTTGGTACTTAAATTGGTAAATTACGTGCGACCGAGGGGGGTGCCCGGGGGGAGTGCATAGTACTTACGATTGCGTAAACACGCTACGAAATCGTACTTAAACTGCACTTAGGTCTGGATCTGGCCCAAAATGTTGGTTGTTGTGAGACACAAGCTACTCACTGAGCCATCGTGTTACCTAATAAAATAAATGAGTCCAACTTTCTTTGCATGCAAAAAAAGAAAAACTATATATAATCAGTTTGCACTCCTCACATTACAGCATGAACTTTCCATTACCATTGGATCAACCCAATTGTATCTGTCTGTAGATTGGATAATAGCAGCAAAGGAGGGAGGGTCATGTGGGAAGACAATTCTGAGCAATGCTTTTGCCATTGGCAGATTCCGTTTGTCCACAGCTCTATGTGAACATGTCTCACTGCTGCACAATACTACAGGTATTTGTAATATGGTGGTATGGGAATTAAGGCCAAAGGTGACCAAAATATGTAATCAACAGATGTTTCTAGCCAACTTTTTTTCATCAGTTAATTATCAACAGTAGCCAATGAAATGGGAAATTCAGGTGCAAAGCCTTTTGTACTAGGTGGCAAGGGTGATGCTGGAGAAGCTGGTTAAAAGCCCGTTGGGATGTTTGAGAATAAAATTGTATAGACATCTGTAGCTCCGGGCACAGTAAGTGACATACGCTAATCATTTTGAGGCTATTTGTAATAACAGACTTTTGACACAGGAAGGGAGGCCTTATACCCAAAGAGAATATCATGTGTTGTTTTAAGAATGAAAATGCTTGATGTCACCTGACATTTTATGAGAGGGCGGAAAAAAACACACATTACATGCTGTGTAAGAGAACACATCTGTAAGTGTTTAGACTCACTGGCTCTCGCTCCTCCGTGGAATGGATGTGGTTAATTACAGAAGGATATTTTGCTGTTTTCTGCCAGAATATTTCAGTGAGTGAACTATGGAGGGGTTTTTTTATACTAAAATTGTACCCTGAGTTGTACCGCTTCCAAAGACAATATGAGTGTTAAGTAACAGAGTGATCGCTTCCGTTTGCACGAAAGCTGCACAAATCGCTTCTTTTTCCCCCCTCACAGCTGTGAAATGTCTGCCATTTCTGTGAAACATTATTTGATAGGCGGAGGTGTTTTCCGTTGGACGGTAACTGTGAATTCTGTCAGGTTTAATCCACTGGAGATTAAACAGAAGATTTTGCTGTAAACTAAAAGAGAACAATCCAATTGATTATGCTCATAAAAATGCCCAATAAATATTAAACCATTTTACTGCTCAAACTGAAATGCATAGTCCTTCAATTTATAGACTATGTTGCACTTTCATCATCATTAATAAAGTTGCTTAGTTTTTCATGCCATTAGCGTCACAATTAGTTTTACAGGCCTTGTCACCATCTAGTGGAGACAGGTGGAATAGCCACATGGTCTCGCTATGTGCCTTATGTAGTGTTGAATAGATAGAATTTAAAAAGCATGGTATAGTAACGAGTCAGTCCTACTGTATGCCGGGTCTGTCTGTAGCTGCCGCCCGCTGTCACCGATCCACTCAGTGGCTGCGAATAGGAGAAGAGAAGAGACCTGCTTTTGGCTGTGGATGCTGCTCAGATACTGTAATAGGTTGTCAATCCAACGCGTTTCGTCTGGGGCAAGAATCTGCCTTTACCGACTTCATCAGGGATTGAATAGCTATCCACAGCCGAAAGCAGGTCTCTTCTCTTCTCCTATTCGCAGCCACTGAGTGGATCGGTGACAGCGGGCGGCAGCTACAGACAGACCCGGCATACAGTAGGACTGACTCGTTACTATACCATGCTTTTTAAATTCTATCTTTTGGTACGCTGAAAAACCTTTTAATTTATTTGAAGTAAAACATTATATTTTAATGCACTATGGTCTTTCTCTTTTCTCTGTTCTTCTCTCCCTGCCTCATCTAACTGAGGATTACCAAGGATTCACTACCTTCTCCTTGAACCTATGGTTTTATAAAGACCACTCATCTGACCTAGGCGCAGACCTTGAATAACTAATTACTCACTATCCACTAAAAAAATTTAACCTGTGGCACCTACAGGTTTTATATATATATACACACACACACATAATTTTTATTTCTTTTTATTTTTTTGGGATGTACTATGGAATTTAAAACAAGTATAGTTCAGAGATTGGAAGAGGATGCAATCCTGGAATGTGCACTGGTGATTGAACTTACTCAAGAAAGCATTGATAGTAAAGTTCATTATACAATATAAACATTAATGTCATTAAAAAACGTTGTATTTTCCCTCTCTGCCCCGTTATATTGATTGCGAAGTTAATACGCAGCTTGCGTAGGAGCACATTAAAATCCGTGTATTTCGGCTACCGCAATAGCCCATTTTAAGCACACTTACCTTCAAGATCAAAATAACTCAGCCTTCGCGTTTAATTGAATCCGGTCCCTTAAGTCTATATGACTGAAATCCCAGCTATAGTTTAAGTACACTATAATGTTGGAAGTTCAGTCCTATATACTTACCCTATAAACTAACTGGCCCCTTCATCCCCTCCAGCCTCCTCCCAGCATATCCGCTGAAGCTGAAGAAAGTTAGCACATGCCATGGAGAAGCCAAAAAGAGTGGAAGGCTTCAATCAGTAAGTGAAGAGATTTTTTGTAAGGACACGCAATTTATGGCTAAACATTTGCACCAGCCACAGGGTATGTTTAAGTGCAGGAGAACAGTGACAGAGGACCCTGCACAGCGGTTAAGGGACCATTGGGGTATCAGTTAGTTAGTTCAGAACATTTTAGTAAAGATATGGAAATGCTGCTCATGCATTGTACTGTGTGGTGCCTAATAAATAATAATTAGATAACTACATTTGTGAGTATTCTTTTAGTACATTTGAATGGTCAATTAAACAACCACACAAATAGGGATCTAGCATGCACGTGTTTGGATTGTTGGGAAAGACAATGTACCGTATTTCCCCATGTATAAGACGCACCGTTTTTGGAGCCTAAATTAAAAAAAATGTATTTTTTATATATTATTTTTAGCCTTACTGCTCTCTCTATGTGTGTCCTGCCAGTCTGTCTGCCCCCTCTGTGTGTGCCCTGCCAGTCTGTCTGCCCCCTCTGTGTGTGTCTCCTGCCAGGCTT